>ML835802.1:78626-93312 GCA_009831015.1 Picea engelmannii | reverse complement strand
CACAGAGGATTGATTTTGAAGTGGTCAAATTTCAAGTTACAGAACTTCCATGGTAAAAATTAGAAGCAACTATGTGGAATTGGGAAAAATCCCCAATTTTTGTTGTTAAATTCATGGAAAATTTGACAAATTTGGACAAGTAGCCAGATATTCCTAATTTAATATCTATTCTAGCAAATTTAGACCTGGAATTGGTCGAATTTGAAGTTACATGGAATCCATAACCAATGGAGCAAGATTAGTTGATTAAAATATTCAATTCGTGAATTGATTTTGGGAAACAATCGTTCCATAAATGTCAACCAACAATGATTTGTTGTTGTAGAGGTTGAATTGGTGTTATTAGGGTGAAATTGAACAAATTTCGTAGTTGCAGAATGTTTATGGTAAAAATTGGGAAAAATTTAGGGAAAAGCCAAAATTTCTATAGCGGAATTCACGAGGAATTGATGCGCATAAAAATGAATGTGTGTGGGTGGGTGCACTAAAAATGTTGATGCGCATTGAAAATCTTGTGATATGTGGAAAAATATTTCCGTGCAGGTGCGCGCACTAAAATTTGGCGCTACACATTGCAGAGTGGCATTTCATGGAAAAATATTGGCGTGCGGGTTTGCACGCTAAAATTTGGCGTTGCATGGTGTAGAATGGCATTACGCGAAAAAATATTGGTGTGCAGGTGCACGCACTAAAATTTGATGTTGTGCGATGAAGAGTGGCATCACATGCAAAAATATTGGCATGCGGGTGTGCACGCTAAAATTTGGCACTGCCTAGTGCAGAGTGGCATTTCGTGGAAAAATATTGGTGTGCGGGTGCACATGCTAAAATTTGGCGCTGTGCGGTGTAGAGTGGAATTACACAGAAAATTTTGGCACGTGGGTGTGAGCACTTAATTTTGGCATTGCTCAATGCAAAGTGTAATGCACGAAAAATTTTGGTGCACGGGTGTGCGCACTAAATTTAGTATTGTGTGGTGCGGAATGAGTGGCGCATGCGTAATATTGGTGTGTGCGGTGTGCACATGCATAATAATGGTGTGTGTGGTGTGTGTAGTATTGACAGAGCATAGAGCAATTTAGTTGGTGTGCACAATGTGGGTATATGTTGTCATGCTAGAGTTTAGTTAATGGTGCGTGTGAAGTACTGGTGTGTGGTGGGGGCATACTAACCTTTGGCATGGTGCAACACATAGAGTAAAATGTGCATGGACTATTATCATGTGACACAAAAAAAATGTGTGCAACAGATATTAGTGCATGAACCAAAATTGTGTGCGATGGGTATTGGCGTGCAACACAAAAGTAGTGTGCACCGGTTATTGACGCAACATAGAGTTATCCGCATTGGTTATAGGTGTGTGGAGCATGCACTACCGTATGATGTTGCTTCGCATGATAAATATGGGTGTACAGGTTCAAAATTGAGTGCGTGAAGTCATTTGGATGGTGTACAACAATAGAAACCCAACGAATTTCTGTGACATTTTTTACTGTTTGAAGGTAATCTTTTTGCAACGCATTTTTTAGGCCCTAAACAACGTTTTTAGCTACTCAAAAACCTCAGGAATAGAGTGCACCAAGGTACATTTTATCTCTGCAGCTCAAATGAAAAACGTTCGTCAAATGAATCTTTTATGAGGAAGTTACAGGACAAACAGTGGAGGGTAAATTTTAAGACCCAACTAACTTCGAAGGGTCATAAATTTCTTCTCCAGAATCAGATTGAGGTGCACAAGTAGTCTATGGAAATATATTGAACCATAGAAGACAGTCCTAGAGCTGAATAAAATTTATGAGCATGTTAAAAATGTTTACTATGGAAAACAAGGTAACTACAACATTCCAGACCAAAAACATGAATTGGCCTAGAACTTCAGCAGGATGTAACTTGTAGCCCAGAACCCGGAAAGAGGTGAAACTTGGATAAAATTTCCAAAATATGTATATGAAGAAACCCAATTGAGATACTACTAAAAATACAATGGAGGAGGTGAAAAAATGCATAATTACAACACAAAATTGCACCAAGTTGAAGATTGAATAGATAAATTAATGGACAATTTTCAAATAACCATAACTTTCTACTCAATACTCAGAATTGAGCATGGAAGTGGGATTTGGAAAGATATTGGACAAATCAATATAATTATTCACCCATAAAATTGACCATGGATTTCCATTTTTTGGAAATCAGAATAAATAATTATGATGCATTATTTAACCAGAATGGTTCATATTTTTCATGAAATTGATGAGTCAGTAACCTGACAAAATTTTGTTGGCTACACATTTTGCAGAGTTAAAATGAACTAGATCAGAGAAGGATTATCAAAAAGTGCATAGGAATGGAATATGCACAAGGGACTTACAACTAGGAAGATGATATCAGAGGGATGGATGTCCATTTGGGCATTGAAGGAACAAACTCCAATGGACATGGAGAAGGAAGGGACAAAAACATGAATATGGTAGAGACCATTAAAAATTTGCAGAAGGATGTCCAAAGAAATAAAGATGATAATTAAAGGCTTATGAAATACAAGGAGTAGTAGGATAACCTCAACCTGAAGTTAATGCATAGATTGAACAAAATATAAAATAAATTGGATAAGGAGAGTGGCTCAAGCAAATCAGGAAGTCATAGGTCTCCTGATGAGAAAATAAGAACAAGAAGTGTTAGCAGAAATAACCATCACTCCTTGAGCCATTCCAATATGAGATCACAAAAAATATCAAGTCCATTCCCTGTTAGGAATCATAAGAGGTCTGGGGTGGATGAGCTACGAGGAGAAATGAACAAAATAAAACCTCCTACATTTGATAGTGAGCACAAGAAGGATTAAGATGCAGAGACATGATTGTTGGGCCTGAGAATGTATTTTCAATTTCATAACTATTCTTCTCATGCAGAAGGAATAAATTCCATCTATAAACTCAAGGGAAAGGCATCCATGTGGTGGTATCAACTTGTGCAGGTGCAACACATTAAAGAGAAAAATGTTGGAGGGAATTCAAGAAGTATTTTGAAAATAAATACTTGACTAAGGGATACTATGACAAGAAAATGAAAGAGTTCTTTGAACTTAAGATTGGGAGTATGACCATAGATGAATATGACAAAAGGTTTTTAGAACTGCTAAAGTATGTCTCTTTCATAAAGGAAGAGAAAGTTAAGATTCAGAGGTATTTGAGTGGATTGCCATCATTCATCAGTGGAAAAATACAATATGATGATCCCAAAACATTGGAGGAGACCATAAGGTGATATAAATGCCTATATGATCAACAAAAAAGAAAGGCCAACTTTCCAAAAATCTTGGGAGACAAGAAGAAATTCAAGATGGATCAGAGGAAGAAGGGGACTAAGCCACCATTATTCAGAAATAATCCTCAGGAGCAACCAACTTCTAGAGAACCCAGAACGATTGAGACAGGGGGACAAAGGCCAAGGAATCAACCTATTCAATGTTTGGATTGTAAAGGAGATCGTATGTTTAGAGATTGTCATCACAAAGATGAAAAAGTGAGGATTTTTCACAATGTACAACAAGCTGAAACAATGTAAGACATGGGCATACGTATACCAAGGATCTATGCATCCCTAGCCAACAAGCAATAAAAGTATCATCCACATATGATTGAAGTGGAAGGTATGATCAATAACCAAACCATTGTTATTTTAATTGATTCGGGAGTTAGTCATAGTTATATAGATCCTAAGATGGTGGAGAATTTACATTTTCCAAGAAGAAAGCATGAAAAATATCGGTTGGTGCAGCTGGCTATTGGAGCAAAAAGAAAAGTTAATGAGGTGGTTAAATCATGTCTTATGGACATGAATAGACTGAACACCAAGAAAGATTTGAACATCTTTCCTTTAGGTTCCTATGGTTTTCTAATTGGGATGGATTGGTTAGACCAACATCATGATATCCTAGGTTGTTATAACAAGGCATTTTCTTGCTTGGATGAGGAAGGGAACCTAAGGATATTGCAGGCAATTCCCAAAGCAGTAACCATTAGAGAAATTCAAGAATTGCAACTGAAGAAATGTTACATAAAAGTGTGTCAAATATTTGCAGCACATATGGAAGAAACACCTAAAGATAGAGTGTCAAATATTGAATATTATGTAGTACTAAAAGATTTTGAAGATGTGTTTAAGGAAATACCAAGACTACCCCCTAAAAGAGAAATTGATTTCTCCATAAATTTGATGCCTAGAGAAGCTCCAATATCCAAGACTCCATACAACATGAGTACACTAGAATTGAAGGAGTTGTAAATACAATTTGAAGAGATCCTAAAGAAGGGGTATATACACCCAAGTGTGTCACCTTGGGGTGTCCCATTTTTATTTGTGAAGAAAAAGGATGGAACATTGAGACTTTGCATTGACTTTAGGCAGTTGAACAAGGTAACTGTGAAGAATAAGTATCATTTTCCAAGGATTGATGACCTCTTTGATTAGTTGAAAGATGAAAAAATATTCTCCAAGATTGATCTTAGGTTAGGTTATCATCAAGTAAGAATTAAATAAGAAGACATCAACAAGACTTCTTTCAGAACAAGGTATGGTCATTATGAGTTCACAACGGTTCCCTTTGGATTAGCAAATGCACGAGTTGTCTTCATGTGTTTAATGAAGGGTATTTTCATAGAATACTTAGATAATTTTGTCATTGTATTTTTAGATGACATTCTTATATATTATAAGTTAGAGGAAGAGAATGAAAAACACTTGAGGATGGTATTACAAGTATTAACAGAGCATCAGTTGTATGCCAAATTGAGCAAGTGCTCATTTTATCATAATAAAATTCATTATTTGGGACATATCATTTCAGAGGATGGGATAATAGTCGATCCTGAGAAGATAGAGTCCATTAGAGGATGGTCAACACCAAATAATTTGACAGAGTTCAGATCATTCATGGGCCTTGTAGGCTACTATAGGAGATTTATTGAAGGATTCTCAAAGATTGCACACCCAATCACTTCCTTGCAAAAGAAGGGTGTGAAGTCTTAGTTGACATTAGATTGTGAGAAGAGTTTCCAACAATTGAATAAATTATTAACAAGTTCTCCAATACTAAGGATTGCAGATCCAAATGAAGACTTCATTGTATGCACAAATGCATGTAAAGAATTAATTGGTAGATTCCTCATTCAAAATGGGTTTTTTGTATGATATGAATCAAGGAAGTTGAAGGAGCATGAAAGGCCATATGCCACTCATGATTTGGAGTTGGCATCCATAGTCCATGCTTTGAGTAAGTGGAGGATCTACCTCATGGGGAAAAGGTTTGAGCTGAGGACATACCATAATGGTCTGAAATATTTATTTGATCAACCAACTCTAAATTCCATGCAAAGCCAATGGTTAGAATTTCTCAATGAATATGACTTTGATATAAATCATATCAAAGGGAAAGAGAGAAAGGTGTTTGATGCACATAACAGAAGGATGCATTAGTTGCATGCTACAAGCATTAGCATGTACTAATCATATTTGAAAGACAGAATTTTGGAGGCTACAAAATCATATTTGCAATACAAGGAATTAGTGAAAAAATTATAGCAAGGTATTTTGGAGCAGAAAATTGAAGACTATAAGCTAGAAATGATGAAATTCTCATATACAAGGGAAAAATTTATGTACCAAATTTCCAGGAATTGAAAAATCTGATATTGAGAGAAATGAATAATATGCCTTATGTTGGGCACCCAGGTTATCAGAAAACTATTGCAGTTGTCAAGAGCCAATATTATTGGCCAGGCATGAAGAAAGAAGTTGCTGATTTTATTGCCAAATGTTTGGAGTGTCAAAAGGTAAAGGATGAGCATAGACACCTAGTTGGTTTGCTACAACCATTACCCATTCCTGAGTGGAAATGGGAAGTTGTAACAATGGATTTCATCACCAAACTACCCAGAACAAACAAGCAACATGATTCTATCATGGTAGTGGTGGATAAGCTTACTAAAGCTTCCCATTTTATTCCAGTAAATCTCACTCACAAGGTAGCCAACATTTTTTATGTTTATATGAGGTCAATTACTCAATTACATGCTATACCCAAGAAAATTGTGTCTGACAGAGATCCAAAATTTACCTCAAATTTTTGGAAGGGATTTGGAACAAATTTGAATTTTAGTACAATTTATCATGCATAATCAGATGGAAAAACAAAGAGGGTGAATCATGTGATTGAGTATATGTTGAGGATGTATGTGATGGATAAACCATCAAAATGGGAAGACTACCTACACTTAGTAGAGTTTTATTATAACAATGGGTACCAAGCATCTCTAAAGATGAACCCATTTGAGGCACTTTATGGAAGAAAGTGCAACACAACGGTAAGCTGAGATAACCAAACAGATAGAGCAGTGGTTGGGCCATATTTACTCAGGGAAATGGAGGAGAAAATGTTGAAAATAAAACAAAATTTAAAGGCTTCCCAAGACATGAAGAAAATCTATGTTGATAAGGGAAGAACTCACAGGGAATTTAAAGTGGGGGACCATGTATTCTTGAAAGTGAAGGCCAAGAGAAGTTCCCTGAAGTTGGGAAATTGTTCAAAGTTGGCAGCTCACTATTGTGGGTTGTTTGAAATCCTAGAGAGGATTGGGCCAATAGCATACATGCTTGATTTTCCTACATCAATGACCATTCATAATGTATATAATGTATCATTGCTTAAGAAATATATACCTGATGTTAATCATGTTATTGATTGGAATGTGATTTAGGTAGAGCAAGAAGGCGCTTTCCCGGTACATCTGGTATGCATTATGGACCAAAAAATCAACCAGCTCCAAAATCCAGAAATAGGTCTTGCAAAGGTCCAATGGACCTGGTACGGTCCTGAGGACACTACTTGAGAGCATGAGGATGAAATGCGGGCAGAATACCCGCATATTTTTGAAGATTTTGGAAAATCTTGTTGATATGTGTACATAATTCATTGAGAACACTGCATAAATAAGGGGAGGGATTGTAATACCCCTAGGCCGAACCCAATTGTAAATGTAAATGAAAATGTACTTAATTTAGTGAGTTGTTTGATATCATTTTTTTTATGAACCTTCCATGGTATAGTGCGCACATGTACAGTGCACTAAAATGATGAAGTGTACACATTCTAGGATACCACACGCAAAAAACTTAAGTGCGCATGATTTTGAGGCTAGGGAGCCTTTGTGTATATGTTTTGTTTTATAAGCTAGTGAGCCAGTTATTATAAGCTAGGAGACTTATGTACTGAATTAGGTTGGAGATCCTAGATGTTAAAGGCTAGTGATCCTATTTATGTAATTATGCATATCATTAATATAAAATACATCGTTGTGTGTAGACAGACCACGATAAAAGAGTATGGGGGACTAAACTCCACTAGTTAGGGAAAGCGGGGGGCTAAAAGTTAAGGAAAATGGATAAGCTAGGGAGCTTAATCCAAAAAGGAATATTATATTAATATTCCTTAAAGTATAAAGTATGGATATTTATTTTATCCTAAGTTCTAAGGATGGGAACAAGTGGGTCAAAGTAGCTCCGAACATGACAAGTGTCAAGTTGGGAGCATGCATACATATAGCTTGGACTTAGTTCATTTTACTATAATTATATCATCATTCACTCACTCATTTAGTTGTCCTTTGTACCTCCATGTACACATATATGTACCTAAACCAGTACCATACCCATACATGTACCTGTACCAGTACCTATACATGATGATATTAGGAGTTGAACTGAAGAAGGGATTTGTTAGGCCCATGGGATATTGAAGAGGAGGGTTTTTAGGCCCGTGAGAAATTTATATCTAGGGGAGAGAATTGATGGGATTGATTTCTTGAAGGTGCCAAACTGCAACTATAGGGATCTGAAACTTCCTGTCCGGCTTGTTGTTGAAGCCTTGGAAGGGAAGTGAGGCAGCCGAGGGATTGTTGAGTAGATAAGGGAACACTTCTTGGGATGGGACGGGCATGTGGGGAATGAGGGAGTCTAGGTTGTTAGTTTGATTTGTCACATGTGACAGAGTCTTTCCTATTTTCTAAGATACATCAGCCTGGTTAGGAACCCCTTTACCCGGGTGGAGTTTAGTCCCCGCTCAGGGGTGACCCACTGTGAATAGTGATGATAAGCATGGCCTAAGGCTGGGAGGTTTGTGGAAGTTATGCACGCAGTTGGTGACATTTTTACAAGATAAGTGTCCGTTTTGTGTTAAATTACATGTTGCATTATTATATATGCATTCATTTTTATGAGTTATTCCTATGTGTGTTTCATGTATATTTTTATTATCATTTTGTATGAATCTGTGCATTTGTAGAATGTATTTGTATGATTTAAGTTTTATATATATTAATTTCAGCAATTTTTTCTGTATGCATATTATTTTATTTGTATATAGTTCAAATTTTGTTACGTGGCATAGCCTAGTTGGATGTTGGGGATGCTACATTAAATCTCAAAATTTAATGTAATTAAAGTTCGTAAGTCTTGAATAAGAAATAACCATTGTATTTTGTAAGGATAAGTGTAAGGCGCATTTAATGGCTGACAGGTAGATGAATCTAGATCCAATTCATACTATATGTAAATTAAATGTAATTTAATGTAAGTAGGTGAGGAAGGCTCGAGAATCCCCTCTTTTGTAAAACTCCCAATGTATTGAGAACATAAGACATTAGATAAGCTCATGAGAAGAGCATGAGAAGAATATCCCTCAAGAGAGGAGAGGAGAGAAGAATTGGGACTCTGTTACAGTCCAGTCTTATAAACATTGTAAAAAGAATTCAGATTTAATAGAAAATAATATTTCCCTACATATGAATCTCTATGTGTGTTCTATGTGAATGAATGTTTGTTTCTAAAATTTTACTATGCATGTTTATGAATGCCATGAGTGAAATTATGTCCCCTTTGCAGGAATATATAGAATGCCTTATCTGTGTGAATTTTTTAGTGTTTTGGGCTCTCAAGGCTAGTGCAAGGAGTGCACATTAGAGTTGTTGGAAAACTATGATAAGCTAGAGGAAGGAGTGCACAAGAACTCATTTAGGAGTTATGTGAGGAGCGTGAAAGGTTGGAACACCAGAGCCAGTCATAAGCTCAGAAGGGATAGTGAAAGAAGTCCATAGATCGAGTGCAAGGAGTGTGCCTACACTCATAGTAGTGTAAAAGCTCAGAAGGAGGTGAGAGTGAAAGGAGTGAGCCTACACTTAGAGAAGTGTAAAATATCAAAGGAAGGTTGTGCAAGGAGTGCACACGAGAGTCACTGAGAACTCTGAGAAGCCAGTGCAAGGAATGCGCATGAAATTAGTACGAGTTCAGAAGGAGCATGCCAAGTGGGAACACCAGAACTGGTAACGCTTAGGAGGAAGAGAAAAAAGTGTCAGGAAGGTGTTGAAAGAACACTATGACTATTTTTGAATGCTCAAGAGGAAGAGCATGGGTTCCAGGAGGGCACAAGGACTTATTGAAGGAAAAAAGGGTCGAGCCCCTTTGAAGTTGAGGAGTCTAAATCTCGTGAGAGATAGTGCAAGTGTGCGCAAAGCATGCACAAGGACTGGAGAAGGTGAGAAAATTCTAAGTTCTAGACTATAAGAGAAGTGCAAGTGTGTACAAGAGAACTTATTGCAAGTTCCAAGCTCACGAGGTGTATCATTTCAAAGAACGCAAGAAAAGGCCAAGAGTTTGAACCTGTAGAGGAGAGATCAAAGGCCAAGCCTTTGAAACTTTGAGAAATATCCTTTGTTGGAGGTAAAGTGTAGATGGAAATTAGAATAAGCCACAATAGTCATTGGATCCTTGAGTGGTTCGGTGAGTCGACCTTGATGCAAACCCCCACCACTCCTAGGGGATTGTGTGACCTCCTGGTCAAGGATATTTACTCTGAGGAGTTGAATTATCTCTCAGATCCCTGTTGGATCCTCTCCAATTGTTCACAATCCCTTTTAAACCTCCTTAGGTGTAGGTCCATACAAAATAGAAACCTGCGGGCGCTTTATCTTAGCCTATTTTTCCTTGTCAGAAAACCACATACGCTAGCCCTTGTACTTCATCAAAAATATCATGTGACCATGGGCTATGACCAAGTGCTTAGATAAAATGAGATTATCCAAAGATTCTTTACTCTAGTGCTCTGGAAATTCAGGCTTCAGAAGTTTTACCAACATAAAACTCCAATTCTCTCGAACGTCGAACTGGTGAACTACCAAACAGTTATAGGATCGATGGTACATTCTTCTCCAACAACCAATGGCTATGATAAACTTCAGTACTCCATTATTCGGGAGTTCTGAGACTCCAGCACACACTACCTCTCGAATTTCCAAACGTCAAACTAGAAAAGGGCAGAGATATACGCTCTGAATTCCTCCTATAACCAATGACTGTGATCAAATATGGAACTCTGGGCCTTGGGGTTCCTTTCTCCAAATCACCACCACACTCCAAAATAGAAAAATGTCGAAATCACAAAGGGAAAATATCAACATTTGAGACTCCCCAATCGATCAATAGTGGGGATTAACTATGACACTTCAGAGATTTGGGGCTTCGACCACTTTCCCAAAATTATGACCAAAACCTCCTGGATAGCCAAATGTCAAAGGGCTACCAATCAATGACCCCCATTCACTCTGAGATCTATGACTGAGATTTGTTTTGGGACTCCAAGCTTCAGGAATTTATTAACCTAGGAACACAAAGACCAAAATATATCAGAGTGTCTAATATCTAAACTGTGAGATATACGACTCATGTTCCTTGATGGGATATACACTATATATCACTAGGAGAGTGTCACTCATTGGATTGGCTGTTTACATATCTGGGTCGTTAGATCAAACCTAGGCGAGAGTAGAGCACGCAGCAGAGGAGATAAAATACCATCCATTGGATCTAAGCGCGGGAGAAAGAGAGTCATTGATCAAGGTTCTCAGGCCGTAAGTCCTGGACAAAGTGGAGTGGATCTCAGCTATAGATACAATCAAGTAACATGATCCGTAGATCTCACAGTTCGAAGATTCAACACTTCAGGAGATTTTGTTCTTTGTGTGGCTAGGTGGAGAAATCCATAAAGCCCAGAGTCCCGAAAAAGATCTCAGTCATAGATATCAGAGTGAAGGGGGGGTCATTGATTGGTATCCCTTCGGTGTTTGACTATCTGGGAGGTTTTGGAGATAGTCATTGGAAATTGGCCAAAGCCCCGAAGCTCCAAAGTGTCGTATTTAATACCCACCATTGATCAATTGGGGAGTCTAAGTCATTGATATTTTCCCTTTATGATTTTGGCATTTGGATATTCGGGAGTGTGGTGGTTATCTGGAGAAAGGAACCCTGAAGCTCAGATTTCTGGAGTTAATCATAGTCTTCGGCTGTAGGAGGAACGTAGACCGTAGATCTCCTCCCTTGGCCAGTTTGAAATTTGACAATTCAAGAGGCAATGTGTGTTGGAGTCTCAGAACTCCTAAAGCCCAGAGTACCAAATTTGATCACAGTCTTTGGATTTTGTATAAGCGTGGGCCCTCAATCCTAGAATTGTTCAAGAGTTTGTCAGTTCAACGTTCGGGAGAATTGGAGAGTGTGGTCATGGAAAATTCCAAAGTTTCGAAGCACTAGTTCAATATTGAGGATAATTAGAGTCTTGTGTTGGTAAAAATTCTGAAGCTCAAAGTTCTGGAGCATCAGATTAACAAAGATTTGGATAAGAACCTTTCAACTGAGCGCTTTCTCCTAGCCCATGGTCACATGATATTTTCACCGAAGTAAAGGGGCTAGCATCTATGGTTTTCCACCAAGGAAAAAGGGGCTAAGAGAAAGTTCCCACAAGTTTCTGTTCTTTACGGACATTCACCTAAGGATATTTAAAAGGATATGTGAACAATTGGAGAGTATCCAACGGGGATCGGAGACCTAATTTAGCTCCTCAGAATGAAGATCCTAGACTGAGAGGTCACGTGAGCCCCTAGGAGGTGTGCGGGTTTGCATCACTTAGGTGCCTCCCAAGTCCAAGAACCTCAGATGCATTTTATTTTAATTTAGTCTATCTTTTCTCAGTCTTCTAAAGACTTGCACCACCTTTCTAGGCCTCATTTTTTCTTCCTATAGGATTTTCCTGTAAAAATTGCACAGTTCTTGTAGAAAGTGCACAATTCCTGTAGAAACTTTCGTAGGACAGTTTTAGCTTTAAATTTCATTATTTCTTAGTATTATTTTCATGAAAACGTCAATAAAAAATAAAAACACATGTGTTTTCCATTGATCAAAGGATTTGACATAAAGTATTTTGTTTTTTTCATGCATCGATTCGACATCTCTTTAATTGCAATTTTGTTATGCACTAGAATACATTCATCTTCTGATTTGATATTCATAGTTTATCATGATTTATTTCCTTTCATTAGATCATATTTCATTTTTTCAATATAGAATTAACTGTACTTTTAGATTGATTTGTTCCCCTTCAAGCAATAGTTTAGAGTTTCTTTCTGTCAGCTCAAATTTTGAACCAATTCGTGCATTTCAACCTGTGATCTGTCTTAGACCCTTACTACAAACAAGTTCATACTACATACACATTGTATAGAACCTCTGGTTGAAAAAGTAAAGTAATAATCCAAGGATATAATAATATTATTGCCACTATTCTGAGGGACATCACTTTTTGGCATCGTTGTCAGGGAGGTGTTGAAGTCTGCATATCATTTTCATTTTTTATTTACTTTTTGTGAAATGGAGAAGTAGAAAGGATACCTCAGTCACAAGGCCAACCTCGCTATATAATTTTTGCAGTGTATTATCCCAAGTGCTTTCACTTCAAGTGAGTATTGGTAGCTCCTTGTCACACTCTTTTGCATTATATAGAAAAAGAAATAAGTTTTCACTTTATTTTTAATTTCATGAATGACTAGACCTATAGATAGGAAAGGAAAAGTTTTTCCAAAAATCCCCAACCCAAAAATAGGTCCAAGCAATCCATAGATTGGTCCACAAAAATTTCAAATATTCTTGGAAAAGGAAGCTAGAGATTTTAAAAAAAAATCAGAAGAAACAAAATCTCCCTCACCTCTTGATATAGTTGGTAAAGAAGAGATGTTTGAGTTCCCAATTTAGGAATCCCATGGAGAAGCCAATATTAAAAATATTGTTCCTTCTGCATTACATCATTTTCATGGACTTGTTTCTGAATATCCTGACACTTTAGTGTTTGAGTTTTCATTTATATGCATGACATATGATTATACTACTAATAAACAAAATCTCAAACTTTTCACTTCTACCTTGAAGGATTCAACTCTAAGATGGTTCATGATCCTAAAGGGAAATAGTATCAAAAC
Organism: Picea engelmannii; assembly: GCA_009831015.1. NCBI lineage: Eukaryota > Viridiplantae > Streptophyta > Pinopsida > Pinales > Pinaceae > Picea > Picea engelmannii. Next base: position 79,957 of record ML835802.1, on the reverse strand, counting down.
TTGGGATCAAATGAAAAAAACCTTCATTGAAAGATATAGAGACTATTGCAAAGAAAGAGATACAAGGGATAATATTTTTAGAATGACACAAGGACCTAATGAATCTCTAGAATACTTTGAAGAGATATTTCAACTAAGCTACAAGAGAGATCAAAATTTTAGTCTAGGTGAAGAATCATTCAAGATTGTATTACTCATAGGGGTAAGATAATATCTGATGGAAACATTGAATCTTGTATCCAATGGAGATATATACCATTTGGACATTGATGATATCAAAATAATATTCAAGAACCACTCAAGGTCCTTAAGAAAAAAAGGTAGAAGAGGTAGAGGTTTGGCATCTCAACCTTATAACCCTACAACTCATATAAAAAATGAATTAGGAGGGTTGATAGAGGGTATGAAAACTCATATTATTCATTCTTTATCAATGAAAATGGATACCTAAAACATAAAAAAGAAACAAGAGGAAGCAAAGAAGGAATTGGTTGTTTATTGTCCTAAATGCACTAAAAATCATCCTAGAAATAAATGCCCTCTAGACCTTATATATGTTTTTGGTATTTGTGAATAAAATCATTCAACTAACATTTTTCCTTCTTTTCTAGGGTTGAAAGCTACATTTCAAGGAGCAGAGGAGAATGTGGAATCAATATACTTCATCAATCAAAGGAGGCCTACAACACCAAGACCCTTCCAAACATGTTTGAACTTCAATCCTGCTCAAAATTTTGGTGCATATAATGCTCAAATGTCTCCTCAACAATGGTATAATCCCAATAAATATCCTTGGACAAATACAAATCCTTGGCAATACCAAGGACCACCAATTCCTTCTCCATACCAATCTTTTCCTAGCATGCGATAAAATCATAACCAACAGTGGAGTCAACCTCTACAAGGATGGAGGCCACAAAATTTTCAACAACCTGCATTAATTCCCCCTCCTCCTAAAACCAATACACTACTCAAAATAATGTTCCTCCAAAACCACGCTAGTTACCTACTCAACCTGCACCAATTCTAAATAACAAGGAAGTCCAACCTGTGTACAATGGTGAAACAACTTATCAGACTTATTCTTTAGAATTACAAGAGATCAATCTTAGACAAGGAAAAGTATTACAACAACAACCTAAGCTCATACAATATGTATAATATGAGAAAGAATATATTACCTCACCTCAACCACAAAATCCCCCTTTCTCTGAAATATTAAATGAAAAGAAAACATATACATCTGAAGAGAAAGAAATTTTAGGGGAACTTAAAATTTTGTGTATAAAAATACCTTGCTTACAAGCCCTCAAGGATGTGCCTATTTTCAA
>ML835802.1:67792-78526 GCA_009831015.1 Picea engelmannii | reverse complement strand
TAGCTCTATTTGGAGTTTTACATCTCTTTCTTCACTCATTTTTTCTAATGTTTCTAACTCTATTTGGAGTTTGGCATCTCTCTCTTCTCTCTTTTTTTCTAATGATTCCATATAATCGTAAAGGATCTCTAGGGTGATTTTGCAGGGCCTCCCCCTATTAGGCTAAGTTTTTGGAATAGGTGGTGGAGTGTTCATATTGAAAAGAAGAGAAAAAAAATGTAACAATTATCTCTCTCTCTCTCTCTCTCTCTCTCTCTCTCTCTCTCTCTATATATATATATATATATATATATATATATATATATATATTTGTGTTTTTTTTATCTTTTTAAAGTTGTTTTCCCCGTAAATTTGTTTTTGTTTTTATTTTTATTTATTTTTAGTTTTTCTTAGTTTATATATATATTTATGTTTTCCTTTTTTTTCGTTTTTCTCTAAATTTTTTTACATATAATTTTTTTTTTTAATTTTTAATTTTTAATTTCTATTTTTTAAATTTCATTTCTTTTTTTTTCTTTGTTTTTTAATTTTTTAATTTAAAAAAAAAAATTGGGTTTGATTTTTTTTTTTTAAATGAGTGATTTTTTTTAATTTTTTTTTTAAACTAACTTGGGAAGTTTTTTTTTCATCCAATTTATTTATTTTTTTAATTTAAATTTAAAAAAATAAAAAATACAAATCTAAGCAATGATTTAGGAGTCAATTTTGAGTTGTTTATCGATGATGGTACCTGTTGTCGAAGAAATGTTTTCAATTAAGTTATGATTTCAACTCCAAAAAAAAAAAATGCTACTGGTAGCATCGCTTTTTGATTCGAGGGTAAATTTCAAGTCTTTTTCCACAATGACATTACAATGACATCAGTTGTTGATGTTACTAGTCTAAATTTTAGCCAACATAAAACATAATGTGGAAACATTATAGATCATAAAATTAAAAATTAAAAAAAAAACACCTAAAAAGGGAGGGGGGGGTGCTACCAGTAGCATCGTTTTTAAAAACGGGGTAAAAAATGTGACCCTTGAAAAAATGAGAACTCATCAAAGTTCTTGTTAAGTTGGTAATATTGTTCATTGGAGTTTTTCACTCACAGATATGTCCTAGATGCCTCCGAGATGTTTTCATCTAGGAGTTTTATTCCTCTTTTTCTTTTTTTCTTATCATTTGGATGGATTGGGATAATCTTTGTTATCAATCACATCTAGAATATGTGTATTTACTGTTGTTGTGAATTCTTCTCTTGTTAGTGGCTTGTTGTAAAATTTTAACCTGAATACATTTACTAACAAAGGAATTATTTCTTCATCAATGGCTCTAAACTATATTGAACCATTATCATATAATGTTTCAATGGTGTAAGGCCCTAACCACATGGTCATAAGATTCCCCTTGAATTCCTTGAATCACGAGTCATATAAGAGGGTCCAATCCCCTTATTTGAACTTGTTATGCTTAATTTTCTTGTCATTCCAATCTTTTCTCTATTGTTGCACTATTTTAGTGTTGGAGACTGCTTGCATTCTGTATGCATCTAAGGTATTTAGTTGATTCAATATTTCTCTTTGAGTTGATGGTAAATCCATGTCTATTTCATCTCTTGTTCTTAATATATGATATTCAAATTCAATAGGGAGCATGATTTTCTTACCATAGAATAACTCAAAGGGTGTGAGCCCAATGGTAGTATTTAATGTAATGTTGTACGCCCATGCAGCTTCTATGGGTTTCTTTGACCAATTTTTCTTTTTCATGCTCACTGTTTTGGTGAGGATGTTTTCTAGTTCTTAGTGGGTGAATTCAACCTGCCCATTTGATTATGGATGGTAGGGTGTTGACTTCATATTAGGGAAAATTTTAGGGGCTATATATCGCCCATGAGATAATTTTCCATGCTTTTTCCAAAAAAAGTGATTCACCCAAATTCTATGGAATACAATTATTTTACCTCAAAAATAGCCCAAATTTTATATAAACTATATAAAATCACTAGAAATTTGAATATTTTTACAAAAATATCACTAAATTTTTTATACTTTGAATATTAAAGAATAGTAATATTCTCCATGGTTTCTACATTCTAAGATAAATTTCCATCCTTAAAATTATCCCTGCTTCCTACGACAGATGTTGTGTTCCTTCATGTTTTCTTCAATAATTATGGATGTAAAATGAGGTCCTTGGTATGTGACTATCTCTCTTGGATAACCAAACCTTGATAATATGAATTCTTGGAGGAAGGAAACTACATTTGGCTCTATGGCGTCCTTCATATATTTTACTTCAACCAATTTAGTCAGATAATCACTGCATACCAATATGTTCAGATTTTGTCATGACGAAGGATCAATTGAGCCTATGAAGTACATGCCCCACTTGTCAAATTGTTCCAATGATACTTGGGGTTGCAAAGGAATTTCAGTCCTCTTTATAGGATCCCCCATTCTTTGATATTTTCACAATGTGAAGTATATTGTTGAGCATATCTATGTAGGGTGAGACATTAGTATTCAACTCATAAGATGTTGTAGGTTGTCCTCTTTGTTGCATAATGTCCTCCACATGGTTCATCATGAAAATCATGGAGGATTTCATGTACCTCATCTTCTCTTATGCATCTCCTCAAGATTTGGTTTGGGAAAAGTTTGAATAGATAACTATCTACCCAAGTATAGGATGAAATTTTCTAAAAAATCTTAATGCATCCCTCCCTATAGGAGAAATGTTGAGGGAAATTCCATGTTGTCGGATAATTTTCTATGTCAGCAAACCAGGGGGTTTGTGTTGAAACTTAAAATAGGTGCTCATCTAGAGACTGGTCATCAATCATGTATTCTTCAGTAGAAATAGTCAACCTGGACCAAAAAACCTACAACTACATTTTTCTTTCCAGGATTATCAATAATAGTTAGATCAAATTGTTGTAATAACAAAAACCATCTAATAATTCTACCATTTATGACAGGTTTACCATTTTTTCCTTAAGTATCTAATGGAAGCATGATTTGTATGTACAAAAATTTTATAACCTGTAACATAGCATCTAAATTTATTGAGAGAATGAACTACTGTGAACAGTTGATTTTTTGTAACAGTGTAGTTGAGTTCTAAGGCCTCATCAAAATATTTTCCATAAGGGGTAAATTCATCCATGTAGATCTCAACTTTATCATGAATGAGTTCTGAAAACATGCTTAGAATTTCTCTTTGGAAACTAGTTTGGGCTTACATAGGATGAATGATAAGAACTTGTAGGAAAATGTAGCCTAGGGACAAGTAAAGGTGGTTTTGTCCTGATCTTTGGGACTGATTTGAATTTTTTTGTATCCACTAAATTCATCCAGGAATAAAAAGTATTCCCTCCCAGCTAAGACATCCAATACTTGGCTAATAAAGGGTAGGGGGAGATGGTCCTTTTTGGTAGCCTTGTTTAAATCTTGGTAATCCACACATATCATCCATTTACCAATCTTCTTTGGAACAATAATTAGAGGAGAGACCCATTCACTGTCTGATATTGGATATATGAATCTAGCATCCAACAACTTTTGAAGTTCTTGTTTAACTATATATTTCATTGCAGGGTTCATCCTTCTTTGGGATTGCCTAACGTGTTTGAATTCCTCCTTGATATAAATATGGTGAATACAAATAGAAGGATGGATGCATTTCATGTATTTATAATCCCATGCAAAAGATTCAACATTTCTTTTCAGCACATCTAAGAGATTTTGTTCTTGTTGACTAATAAGTTTATTTCTTATTTTGAGTGCTTTTTGCAGCGTTGATCTCTATGGTTTTGAAAATTAGATCTTCTATATTAGCAGTGAAAAAATGTATCCATAATTCTGTGTTATTTTCAACAGAAATTTCAGATCTATTATCATCATTTATCCCTTCTATTTTAACATCAACTAGATATTGGTTTTGCAGAAAAATTTCAAGGAAAGTTTCCTCATCAATTGTGGTCAGCCAAGGCCTCCCAAAAATAATAGATGGGACGGGTAGTTTTTTGTGTCAGATATTCTTCCTCTTCCACCCACATAGGAAGGGTTTTTGTTACCAAAGGTTCAACAGGAGAAAATAGAACAATTTTCCTTTTTGATAGGCCACCATTTATAGTCACGTTTCCTTCCCTACAACCAATATATGCATTTGTTGTGGTCAGCCAAGGCCTCCCAAAAATAATATGGTACCCATTAAATTGAGAGTTGGTTTGAAGGAATAAGAATTTAGTAGGGTACTCCCAAGAATCAATAGATATTATGACATCTTCTATCATCCATTCGTGTTTGACTATGGATCTATCTACAAGCTGAAGGACAATGAGAGTATCTCTCAAGGATCCTTGAAGGTTGAGTTTTATCATAGTATATTTAGTCATAACATTGATGAAATCCCCTAAATCAAAAAAATTATTCCAGATAAAGGTTTTGTTGATGTGAACATTCACTAGAGGGCCTCCTGGATATAAGTACTTAGGTATAATTAACTTCCCAAGCATAAGGTCAGCTAATTGTCCTATAACATTTATGGTGGGGGAATCTTTCATTTTCCTCCCTGATCTTCTAATGAACTCTTCTTTGATAAAATTGTTGAAAATAGGCACATCCTTGAGGGCTTGTAAGCAAGGTATTTTTATACACAAAATTTTAAGTTCCCCTAAAATTTCTTTCTCTTCAGATGTATATGTTTTCTTTTCATTTAATATTTCAGAGAAAGGGGGATTTTGTGGTTGAGGTGAGGTAATATATTCTTTCTCATATTATACATATTGTATGAGCTTAGGTTGTTGTTGTAATACTTTTCCTTGTCTAAGATTGATCTCTTGTAATTCTAAAGAATAAGTCTGATAAGTTGTTTCACCATTGTACACAGGTTGGACTTCCTTGTTATTTAGAATTGGTGCAGGTTGAGTAGGTAACTAGCGTGGTTTTGGAGGAACATTATTTTGAGTAGTGTATTGGTTTTAGGAGGAGGGGGAATTAATGCAGGTTGTTGAAAATTTTGTGGCCTCCATCCTTGTAGAGGTTGACTCCACTGTTGGTTATGATTTTATCGCATGCTAGGAAAAGATTGGTATGGAGAAGGAATTGGTGGTCCTTGGTATTGCCAAGGATTTGTATTTGTCCAAGGATATTTATTGGGATTATACCATTGTTGAGGAGACATTTGAGCATTATATGCACCAAAATTTTGAGCAGGATTGAAGTTCAAACATGTTTGGAAGGGTCTTGGTGTTGTAGGCCTCCTTTGATTGATGAAGTATATTGATTCCACATTCTCCTCTGCTCCTTGAAATGTAGCTTTCAACCCTAGAAAAGAAGGAAAAATGTTAGTTGAATGATTTTATTCACAAATACCAAAAACATATATAAGGTCTAGAGGGCATTTATTTCTAGGATGATTTTTAGTGCATTTAGGACAATAAACAACCAATTCCTTCTTTGCTTCCTCTTGTTTCTTTTTTATGTTTTAGGTATCCATTTTCATTGATAAAGAATGAATAATATGAGTTTTCATACCCTCTATCAACCCTCCTAATTCATTTTTTATATGAGTTGTAGGGTTATAAGGTTGAGATGCCAAACCTCTACCTCTTCTACCTTTTTTTCTTAAGGACCTTGAGTGGTTCTTGAATATTATTTTGATATCATCAATGTCCAAATGGTATATATCTCCATTGGATACAAGATTCAATGTTTCCATCAGATATTATCTTACCCCTATGAGTAATACAATCTTGAATGATTCTTCACCTAGACTAAAATTTTGATCTCTCTTGTAGCTTAGTTGAAATATCTCTTCAAAGTATTCTAGAGATTCATTAGGTCCTTGTGTCATTCTAAAAATATTATCCCTTGTATCTCTTTCTTTGCAATAGTCTCTATATCTTTCAATGAAGGTTTTTTTCATTTGATCCCAAGTTTTGATACTATTTCCCTTTAGGATCATGAACCATCTTAGAGTTGAATCCTTCAAGGTAGAAGTGAAAAGTTTGAGATTTTGTTTATTAGTAGTATAATCATATGTCATGCATATAAATGAAAACTCAAACACTAAAGTGTCAGGATATTCAGAAACAAGTCCATGAAAATGATGTAATGCAGAAGGAACAATATTTTTAATATTGGCTTCTCCATGGGATTCCTAAATTGGGAACTCAAACATCTCTTCTTTACCAACTATATCAAGAGGTGAGGGAGATTTTGTTTCTTCTGATTTTTTTTTAAAATCTCTAGCTTCCTTTTCCAAGAATATTTGAAATTTTTGTGGACCAATCTATGGATTGCTTGGACCTATTTTTGGGTTGGGGATTTTTGGAAAAACTTTTCCTTTCCTATCTATAGGTCTAGTCATTCATGAAATTAAAAATAAAGTGAAAACTTATTTCTTTTTCTATATAATGCAAAAGAGTGTGACAAGGAGCTACCAATACTCACTTGAAGTGAAAGCACTTGGGATAATACACTGCAAAAATTATATAGCGAGGTTGGCCTTGTGACTGAGGTATCCTTTCTACTTCTCCATTTCACAAAAAGTAAATAAAAAATGAAAATGATATGCAGACTTCAACACCTCCCTGACAACGATGCCAAAAAGTGATGTCCCTCAGAATAGTGGCAATAATATTATTATATCCTTGGATTATTACTTTACTTTTTCAACCAGAGGTTCTATACAATGTGTATGTAGTATGAACTTGTTTGTAGTAAGGGTCTAAGACAGATCACAGGTTGAAATGCACGAATTGGTTCAAAATTTGAGCTGACAGAAAGAAACTCTAAACTATTGCTTGAAGGGGAACAAATCAATCTAAAAGTACAGTTAATTCTATATTGAAAAAATGAAATATGATCTAATGAAAGGAAATAAATCATGATAAACTATGAATATCAAATCAGAAGATGAATGTATTCTAGTGCATAACAAAATTGCAATTAAAGAGATGTCGAATCGATGCATGAAAAAAACAAAATACTTTATGTCAAATCCTTTGATCAATGGAAAACACATGTGTTTTTATTTTTTATTGACGTTTTCATGAAAATAATACTAAGAAATAATGAAATTTAAAGCTAAAACTGTCCTACGAAAGTTTCTACAGGAATTGTGCACTTTCTACAAGAACTGTGCAATTTTTACAGGAAAATCCTATAGGAAGAAAAAATGAGGCCTAGAAAGGTGGTGCAAGTCTTTAGAAGACTGAGAAAAGATAGACTAAATTAAAATAAAATGCATCTGAGGTTCTTGGACTTGGGAGGCACCTAAGTGATGCAAACCCGCACACCTCCTAGGGGCTCACGTGACCTCTCAGTCTAGGATCTTCATTCTGAGGAGCTAAATTAGGTCTCCGATCCCCGTTGGATACTCTCCAATTGTTCACATATCCTTTTAAATATCCTTAGGTGAATGTCCGTAAAGAACAGAAACTTGTGGGAACTTTCTCTTAGCCCCTTTTTCCTTGGTGGAAAACCATAGATGCTAGCCCCTTTACTTCGGTGAAAATATCATGTGACCATGGGCTAGGAGAAAGCGCTCAGTTGAAAGGTTCTTATCCAAATCTTTGTTAATCTGATGCTCCAGAACTTTGAGCTTCAGAATTTTTACCAACACAAGACTCTAATTATCCTCAATATTGAACTAGTGCTTCGAAACTTTGGAATTTTCCATGACCACACTCTCCAATTCTCCCGAACGTTGAACTGACAAACTCTTGAACAATTCTAGGATTGAGGGCCCACGCTTATACAAAATCCAAAGACTGTGATCAAATTTGGTACTCTGGGCTTTAGGAGTTCTGAGACTCCAACACACATTGCCTCTTGAATTGTCAAATTTCAAACTGGCCAAGGGAGGAGATCTACGGTCTACGTTCCTCCTACAGCCGAAGACTATGATTAACTCCAGAAATCTGAGCTTCAGGGTTCCTTTCTCCAGATAACCACCACACTCCCGAATATCCAAATGCCAAAATCATAAAGGGAAAATATCAATGACTTAGACTCCCCAATTGATCAATGGTGGGTATTAAATACGACACTTTGGAGCTTCGGGGCTTTGGCCAATTTCCAATGACTATCTCCAAAACCTCCCAGATAGTCAAACACCGAAGGGATACCAATCAATGACCCCCCCTTCACTCTGATATCTATGACTGAGATCTTTTTCGGGACTCTGGGCTTTATGGATTTCTCCACCTAGCCACACAAAGAACAAAATCTCCTGAAGTGTTGAATCTTCGAACTGTGAGATCTACGGATCATGTTACTTGATTGTATCTATAGCTGAGATCCACTCCACTTTGTCCAGGACTTACGGCCTGAGAACCTTGATCAATGACTCTCTTTCTCCCGCGCTTAGATCCAATGGATGGTATTTTATCTCCTCTGCTGCGTGCTCTACTCTCGCCTAGGTTTGATCTAACGACCCAGATATGTAAACAGCCAATCCAATGAGTGACACTCTCCTAGTGATATATAGTGTATATCCCATCAAGGAACATGAGTCGTATATCTCACAGTTTAGATATTAGACACTCTGATATATTTTGGTCTTTGTGTTCCTAGGTTAATAAATTCCTGAAGCTTGGAGTCCCAAAACAAATCTCAGTCATAGATCTCAGAGTGAATGGGGGTCATTGATTGGTAGCCCTTTGACATTTGGCTATCCAGGAGGTTTTGGTCATAATTTTGGGAAAGTGGTCGAAGCCCCAAATCTCTGAAGTGTCATAGTTAATCCCCACTATTGATCGATTGGGGAGTCTCAAATGTTGATATTTTCCCTTTGTGATTTCGACATTTTTCTATTTTGGAGTGTGGTGGTGATTTGGAGAAAGGAACCCCAAGGCCCAGAGTTCCATATTTGATCACAGTCATTGGTTATAGGAGGAATTCAGAGCGTATATCTCTGCCCTTTTCTAGTTTGACGTTTGGAAATTCGAGAGGTAGTGTGTGCTGGAGTCTCAGAACTCCCGAATAATGGAGTACTGAAGTTTATCATAGCCATTGGTTGTTGGAGAAGAATGTACCATCGATCCTATAACTGTTTGGTAGTTCACCAGTTCGACGTTCGAGAGAATTGGAGTTTTATGTTGGTAAAACTTCTGAAGCCTGAATTTCCAGAGCACTAGAGTAAAGAATCTTTGGATAATCTCATTTTATCTAAGCACTTGGTCATAGCCCATGGTCACATGATATTTTTGATGAAGTACAAGGGCTAGCGTATGTGGTTTTCTGACAAGGAAAAATAGGCTAAGATAAAGCGCCCGCAGGTTTCTATTTTGTATGGACCTACACCTAAGGAGGTTTAAAAGGGATTGTGAACAATTGGAGAGGATCCAACAGGGATCTGAGAGATAATTCAACTCCTCAGAGTAAATATCCTTGACCAGGAGGTCACACAATCCCCTAGGAGTGGTGGGGGTTTGCATCAAGGTCGACTCACCGAACCACTCAAGGATCCAATGACTATTGTGGCTTATTCTAATTTCCATCTACACTTTACCTCCAACAAAGGATATTTCTCAAAGTTTCAAAGGCTTGGCCTTTGATCTCTCCTCTACAGGTTCAAACTCTTGGCCTTTTCTTGCGTTCTTTGAAATGATACACCTCGTGAGCTTGGAACTTGCAATAAGTTCTCTTGTACACACTTGCACTTCTCTTATAGTCTAGAACTTAGAATTTTCTCACCTTCTCCAGTCCTTGTGCATGCTTTGCGCACACTTGCACTATCTCTCACGAGATTTAGACTCCTCAACTTCAAAGGGGCTCGACCCTTTTTTCCTTCAATAAGTCCTTGTGCCCTCCTGGAACCCATGCTCTTCCTCTTGAGCATTCAAAAATAGTCATAGTGTTCTTTCAACACCTTCCTGACACTTTTTTCTCTTCCTCCTAAGCGTTACCAGTTCTGGTGTTCCCACTTGGCATGCTCCTTCTGAACTCGTACTAATTTCATGCGCATTCCTTGCACTGGCTTCTCAGAGTTCTCAGTGACTCTCGTGTGCACTCCTTGCACAACCTTCCTTTGATATTTTACACTTCTCTAAGTGTAGGCTCACTCCTTTCACTCTCACCTCCTTCTGAGCTTTTACACTACTATGAGTGTAGGCACACTCCTTGCACTCGATCTATGGACTTCTTTCACTATCCCTTCTGAGCTTATGACTGGCTCTGGTGTTCCAACCTTTCACGCTCCTCACATAACTCCTAAATGAGTTCTTGTGCACTCCTTCCTCTAGCTTATCATAGTTTTCCAACAACTCTAATGTGCACTCCTTGCACTAGCCTTGAGAGCCCAAAACACTAAAAAATTCACACAGATAAGGCATTCTATATATTCCTGCAAAGGGGACATAATTTCACTCATGGCATTCATAAACATGCATAGTAAAATTTTAGAAACAAACATTCATTCACATAGAACACACATAGAGATTCATATGTAGGGAAATATTATTTTCTATTAAATCTGAATTCTTTTTACAATGTTTATAAGACTGGACTGTAACAGAGTCCCAATTCTTCTCTCCTCTCCTCTCTTGAGGGATATTCTTCTCATGCTCTTCTCATGAGCTTATCTAATGTCTTATGTTCTCAATACATTGGGAGTTTTACAAAAGAGGGGATTCTCGAGCCTTCCTCACCTACTTACATTAAATTACATTTAATTTACATATAGTATGAATTGGATCTAGATTCATCTACCTGTCAGCCATTAAATGCGCCTTACACTTAT
>ML835802.1:35896-60448 GCA_009831015.1 Picea engelmannii | reverse complement strand
GTCTGTCTACACACAACGATGTATTTTATATTAATGATATGCATAATTACATAAATAGGCTCACTAGCCTTTAACATCTAGGATCTCCAACCTAATTCAGTACATAAGTCTCCTAGCTTATAATAACTGGCTCACTAGCCTATAAAACAAAACATATACACAAAGGCTCCCTAGCCTCAAAATCGTGCGCACTTAAGTTTTTTGCGTGCGATATCCTAGAATGTGTACACTTTATCATTTTAGTGCACTGTACATGTGCGCACTATACCATGGAAGGTTCATACAAAAAATGATATCAAACAACTCACTAAATTAAGTACATTTGCATTTACATTTACAATTGGGTTCGGCCTAGGGGTATTACAATCTCTCCCCTTATTTATGCAGTGTTCTCAATTCATTATGTACACATATCAACAAGATTTTCCAAAATCTTCAAAAATATGCGGGTATTCTGCCCGCATTTCATCCTCATGCTCCCAAGTAGTGTCCTCAAGACCGTACCAGGTCCATTGGACCTTTGCAAGCCCTATTTCTCGATTTTGGAGCTGGTTGATTTTTTGGTCCAGAATGCATACCAGATGTACCTGGAAATCACCTTCTTGCTCCACCTAAATCACATTCCAATCAATAACATGATTAACATCAGGTATATATTTCGTAAGCAATGATACATGATATACATTATGAATGGTCATTGATGTAGGAAAATAAAGCATGTATGCTATTGGCCCAATCCTCTCTAGGATTTCAAAAAACCCACAATAGTGAGCTGCCAACTTTGAACAATTTCCCAACTTCAGGGAACTTCTGTTGGCCTTCACTTTCAAGAATACATGGTCCCCCACTTTAAATTCCCTGTGAGTTCTTCCCTTATCAACAAAGATTTTCTTCATGTCTTGGGAAGCCTTTAAATTTTGTTTTATTTTCAACATTTTCTCCTCCATTTCCTTGAGTAAATATGGCCCAACCACTGCTCTATCTATTGGGTTATCTCAGCTTACCGGTGTGTTTCACTTTCTGCCATAAAGTGCCTCAAATGGGTTCATCTTTAGAGATGCTTGGTACCCATTGTTATAATAAAACTCTACTAAGTGTAGGTAGTCTTCCTATTTTGATGGTTTATCCATCACATACATCCTCAACATATACTCAATCACTTGATTCGCCCTCTTTTTTTTTCCATTTGATTATGCATGATAAATTGTACTAAAATTCAAATTTGTTCCAAATCCCAAAAATTTGAGGTAAATTTTGGATCTCTGTCAGACACAATTTTCTTGGGTATAGCATGTAATTGAGTAATTTCTCTCATATAAACATAAAAAATGTTGGCTACCTTGTGAGTGAGATTTATTGGAATAAAATGGGAAGCTTTAGTAAGCTTATCCACCACTACCATGATAGAATCATGTTGCTTGTTTGTTCTGGGTAGTTTGGTGATGAAATCCATTGTTACAACTTCCCATTTCCACTCAGGAATGGGTAATGGTTGTAGCAAACCAACTAGGTGTCTATGCTCATCCTTTACCTTTTGACACTCCAAACATTTGGCAATAAAATCAGCAACTTCTTTCTTCATGCCTGGCCAATAATATTGGCTCTTGACAACTGCAATAGTTTTCTGATAACCTGGGTGCCCAACATAAGGCATATTATTCATTTCTCTCAATATCAGATTTTTCAATTCCTGGAAATTTGGTACATAAATTTTTCCCTTGTATATGAGAATTTCATCATTTCTAGCTTATAGTCTTCAATTTTCTGCTCCAAAATACCTTGCTATAATTTTTTCACTAATTCCTTGTATTGCAAATATGATTTTGTAGCCTCCAAAATTCTGTCTTTCAAATATGATTAGTACATGCTAATGCTTGTAGCATGCAACTAATGCATCCTTCTGTTATGTGCATCAAACACCTTTCTCTCTTTCCCTTTGATATGATTTATATCAAAGTCATATTCATTGAGAAATTCTAACCATTGGCTTTGCATGGAATTTAGAGTTGGTTGATCAAATAAATATTTCAGACCATTATGGTATGTCCTCAGCTCAAACCTTTTCCCCATGAGGTAGCTCCTCCACTTACTCAAGTCATGGACTATGGATTCCAACTCCAAATCATGAGTGGCATATGGCCTTTCATGCTCCTTCAACTTCCTTGATTCATAACATACAAAAAACCCATTTTGAATGAGGAATCTACCAATTAATTCTTTACATGCATTTGTGCATACAATGAAGTCTTCATTTGGATCTGCAATCCTTAGTATTGGATAACTTGTTAATAATTTATTCAACTGTTGGAAACTCTTCTCACAATCTAATGTCGACTAAGACTTCACACCCTTCTTTTGCAAGGAAGTGATTGGGTGTGCAATCTTTGAGAATCCTTCAATAAATCTCCTATAGTAGCCTACAAGGCCCATGAATGATCTGAACTCTGTCAAATTCTTTGGTGTTGACCATCCTCTAATGGACTCTATCTTCTCAGGATCGACTATTATCCCATCCTCTGAAATGATATGTCCCAAATAATGAATTTTCTTCTGATAAAATGAGCACTTGCTCAATTTGGCATACAACTGATGCTCCGTTAATAATTGTAATACCATCCTCAAGTGTTGTTCATTCTCTTCCTATAACTTATAATATATAAGAATGTCATCTAAAAGTACAATGAAAAAATTATCTAAGTATTCTATGAAAATACCCTTCATTAAACACATGAAGACAACTCGTGCATTTGATAATCCAAAGGGAACCACTGTGAACTCATAATGACCATATCTTGTTCTGAAAGAATTCTTGTTGATGTCTTATTATTTAATTCTTACTTGATGATAACCTAACCTAAGATCAATCTTGGAGAATATTTTTGCATCTTTCAACTGATCAAAGAGGTCATCAATCCTTGGAAAAGGATACTTATTCTTCACAGTTACCTTGTTCAATTGCCTAAAGTCAATGAAAAGTCTCAATGTTCCATCCTTTTTCTTCACAAATAAAACTGGGGCACCCCAAGGTGACACACTTGGGCATATATACCCCTTCTTTAGGAGCTCTTCAAATTGTATTTACAACTCCTTCAATTCTGGTGTACTCGTGTTGTATGGAGTCTTGGATATTGGAGCTTCTCTAGGCATCAAATTTATGGAGAAATCAATTTCTCTTTTAGGGGGTGGTCTTGGTATTTCCTTAAACACATCTTCAAAATCTTTTAGTACTGCATAATATTCAATATTTGACACTCGATCTTTAGGTGTTTCTTCCATATGTGCTGCAAATATTTGACACACTTTTATGTAACATTTCTTTAGTTGCAATTCTTGAATTTCTCTAATGGTTACTGCCCTAGGAATTGCCTGCAATATCCTTAGGTTACCTTCCTCATCCAACCAAGAAAATTCCTTGTTATAGCAACCTAGGATATCATGATGTTGGTCTAACCAATCCATCCCAATTAGAAAACCATAGGAACCTAAAGGAAAGATGTTCAAATATTTCTTGGTGTTCAGTCTATTCATGTCCATAAGACATGATTTAACCATCTCATTAACTTTTCTTTTGGCTTTAATAGCCAACTGCACCAACCGATATTTTTCATGCTTTCTTCTTGGAAAATGCAAATTATCCACCATATTAGGATCTATATAACTATGACTAACTCCCGAATCAATTAAAATAACAATGGTTTGGTTATTGATCATACCTTCCACTTCAAATATATGTGGATGATACTTTTATTGCTTATTGGCCAGGGATGCATAGATCCTTGGTATACGTATGCCCATGTCTTACATTGTTTTAGCTTGCTGTACATTATGAACAATCCTCACTTTTTCATCTCTGTGATGACAATCTCTAAACATACAATATCCTTTACAATCCCAACATTGAATAGGTTGATTCCTTGGCCTTTGTCCCCCTGTCTCAATCGTTCTGGGTTCTCTAGAAGTTGGTTTCCCCTGAGGATTATTTCTGAATAATGGTGGCTTAGTCCCCCTCTTCCTCTGATCCATCTTGAATTTCTTCTTGTCTCCCAAGATTTTTGGAAAGTTGGCCTTGCTTTTTTGTTGACCATATAGGAATTTATATCACCTTATGGTCTCCTACAATGTTTTGGGATCATCATATTGTATTTTTCCCCTGATGAATGATGGCAATCCACTCAAATACCTCTGAATCTTAACTTTCTCTTCCTTGATGAAAGAGACATACTTTAGCAGTTCTAAAAACCTTCTGTCATATTCATCTATGGTCATACTCCCAATATTAAGTTCAAAGAACTCTTTCATTTTCTTGTCATAGTATCCCTTAGTCAAGTATTTATTTTCAAAATACTTCTTGAATTCCCTCCAACATTTTTCTCTTTAATGTGTTGCACCTGCACAAGTTGATACCACCACATGGATTCCTTTCCCTTGAGTTTATAGATGGAATTTATTCCTTCTGCATGAGAAGAATAATTATGAAATTGAAAATACTTTCTCATGCCCAACAGTCATGTCTCTACATCTTAATCCTTCTTGTGCTCACTATCAAATGTAGGAGGTTTGATTTTGTTCATTTCTCCTCATAGCTCATCCACCCCAGACCTCTTATGATTCTCAACAGGGCATGGAATTGATCTTTTGTGTAATCTCATATTGGAATGGCTCAGGGAGTGATGGTTATTTCTTCTAACACTTCTTGTTCTTCTTTTCTCATCAGGAGACCTATGACTTCCTAATTTGCTTGAGCCACTCTCCTTATCCAATTTATTTTCTATTTTGTTCAAGCTCTACATTAACCTCAAGTTGAGGTTATCCTACTACTCATTGTATTTCATAAGCCTTTAATTATCATCTTTATGTCTTTGGACATCCTTATGAAAATTTTTAATGGTCTCTACCATATTCATGTTTTTGTCCCTTCCTTCTCCATGTCCATTGGAGTTTGTTCCTTCAATGACCAAATGGACATCCATCCCTCTGATCTCATATTCCTAGTTGTAATTACCTTGTGCATATTCCATTCCTATGCACTTTGTGATAATATTTCTCTGATATAGTTCTTGTTAACTCTGCAAAATGTGTAGCCAACAAAATTTTGTCAGGTTACTGACTCATCAAATTCATGAAAAATATGAACCATTCTGGTTAAATAATGCATCAGAATTATTTATTTTGATTTCCAAAAAATGGAAATCCCAGATCAATTTTATGGGTGAATAATTATATTCATTTGTCCAATATCTTTCCAAATCCCACTTCCATGCTCAATTCTGAGTATTGAGTAGAAAGTTATGGTTATTTGAAAATTGTCCATTAATTTATCTATTCAGTCTTCAACTTGGTGCAATTTTGTGTTGTAATTATGCATTTTTGCACCTCCTCCATTGTAGTTTTAGTAGGATCTCAATTGGGTTTCTTCATATACATATTTTGGAATTTTTTTCCAAGTTTCACCTCTTTTCGGGTTCTGGGCTGCTAGTTACATCCTGCTGAAGTTCTAGGCCAATTCGTGTTTTTGGTATGGAATGTTGTAGTTACCTTGTTTTCCATAGTAAACATTTTTAACATGCCCATAAATTTTATTCATCTCTAGGACTATCTTCTACGGTTCAATATATTTCCATAGACTACTTGTGCACCTCAATCTGATTCCAGAGAAGAAAGTTATGACCCTTCGAAGTTAATTGGGTCTTAAAATTTACCCTCCACTGTTTGTCCTATAACTTCCTCATAAAAGATTCGTTTGACGAACGGTTTTCATTTGAGCTAAAGAGATAAAATGTACCTTGGTGGACTCTATTCCTGAGTTTTTTGAGTAGCTAAAAACGTTGTTTAGGGCCTAAACAATGCGTTGCAAAAAGATTACCTTCAAACAGTAAAAAATGTCGCAGAAATTCGTTGGGTTTCTATTGTTGTACACCATCCAAATGACTTCACGCACTCAATTTTGAACCTGTACACCCATATTTATCATGTGAAGCAACACCATACGGTAGTGCATGCTCCACACACCTATAACCAATGCGGATAACTCTATGTTGCATCAATAACCGGTGCACACTACTTTTGTGTCGCACGCCAATACCCATCGCACACAATTTTGGTTCATGCACTAGTATCTATTGCACACATTTTTTTTATGTCACGTGCTAATAGTCCATGAACATTTTACTCTATGTGTTGCACCATGCCAAAGGTTAGTATGCCCCCACCACACACCAGTACTTCGCACGCACCATTAACTAAACTCTAGCATGACAACATATACCCACATTGTTCACACCAACTAAATTCCTCTGCACTCTGTCAATTAAAGTGTATGTGGTGTGTGTAGTATTGACAGAGCGCGGAGGAATTTAGTTGGTGTGCACAATGTGGGTATATGTTGTCATGCTAGAGTTTAGTGTAATGCGGGAAAAATTACACTTTGCATTACACTTTGCATTACACTTTGCATTGAGCAATGCCAAAATTAAGTGCTCACACCCACATGCCAAAATTTTCTGTGTAATTCCACTCTGCACCGCACAACGCCAAATTTTAGCATGTGCACCCGCACACCAATATTTTTCCACGAAATACCACTCTGCACCGGGCAGTGCCAAATTTTAGCGTGCACACCCGCATGCCAATATTTTTCCATGCGATGCCACTCTGCACCGCACAACGCCAAATTTTAGCGCGTGCACCTGCACACCAATATTTTTTCGCGTAATTCCATTCTGCACCATGCAACGCCAAATTTTAGCGTGCACACCCGCACGCCAATATTTTTCCATGAAATGCCACTCTGCATTGTGTAGCGCCAAATTTTAGTGCGTGCACTCGCGCAACAATATTTTTCCACATATCACAAGATTTTCACTGCACATCAACATTTTTAGTGCACCCACCCAGACACATTCATTTTTATGCGCATCAATTCCTCGCGAATTCCGCTACAGAAATTGGGGCTTTTGCCTAAATTTTTCCCAATTTTTACCATAAACATTCTGCAACTATGAAATTTGTTCAATTTCACCCTGATAACATCAATTCAACCTATACAACAACAAATCATCATTGGTTGACATTTATGGAACGATTGTTTCCCAAAATCAATTCATGAATTGAATATTTTAATCAACTAATCTTGCTCCATCTATTATGGCTTCCATGTAACTTCAAATTCAACCAATTCCAGGTCTAAATTTGCTAGAATAGATATTAAATTAGGAATATCTCACTACTTGTCCAAATTTGTCAAATTTTCCATGAATTTAACAACAAAAATTGGGGATTTTTCCCAATTCCACATAGTTGCTTCTAATTTTTACCATGGAAGTTCTGTAACTTGAAATTTGACCACTTCAAAATCAATCCTCTGTGAAATTTCACTTCAATTCAACTTGCTCGGCCCATCCAAGCTTAGTATTGTAAAATAGAGCTATGATACCATACTGTAACATCCCCAACATCCATTCGGGATATGCCACGTAAAAAAATTCGAATTGTATACAAATAAAAGCATATGCATACAAAAAATCTTGAAGAACTTTATATATATAAAACTTAAATCACAAAGATACATTATACAAATGCACATATTCATACAAAATGATAATAAAAATATACATGCAACACACACAAGAATAACCTATAAAAATAAGCGCATACATAATAATGCAGCATGTAATTTAACAAAACATTGACACTTATCTTGTAAAAATGTCACAAACTGCATGCAGATATTACATGAACCTCCCATCCTTAGACCACACTACTCATCACTCTCAACAGTGGGTCACCCCTGAGATGGGACTAAATTCCACCCAGGTAAAGGGGTTCCTAACCAGCCTAATGTATCTCAGACAACAAGAAATATTCTGTCGCAAGTGCCAACTCAAACTAACATCCTACAGTCCCTCATTCCCCACATGCCTATCCCACCCCGAGAAGTGTGCCCTCCTCTACTCAACAGTCCCTTGGCTGCCCCACTTTCATTCTAGGGCTTCAACAATAGGCCAGACAGGAAGTCTCTGAGCCCTGTAGCTGCAGTTTGGCACCTTCAGGAAATCAATTCCCAAGAATTCTCTCACCTAGAGAGAAATTGCTCACAGGCCTAAAAACCCACCTCTTCAATATCCCACGGGCCTGACAACCCACTTCTTCAATCCAACTCCTAAGCTCACTAGGTACAGGTACAGGTACAAGTACGGGTATGGTATTGGTTCAGGTACAGATATAGGTACAAATAGGTACATAGGACAACTGAATGAGTGACTAAATGATGATGGAATGATAGGAAAATGAACTAATTCCAAGCTATATGAATGCATGTTCCCAAATTGACACTTGTCATGTTGGGAGCTACTTTGTCCCACTTGTCCCCATCCTTAGAACTTAGGATAAAATAATTATCCATACTTTATACTTTAAGGAATATTAATATAATATTACTTTTTGGATTAATTTCCCTAGCTTATCCCTTTTCCTTAACATTTAGCCCCACAGTTCCCTAACTAGTGGATTTTAGTTCCCCATACTCTTTTATCATGGTTGGTCTACACACAACGATGTATTTTATATTAATGATATGCATAATTACATAAATAAGCTCAATGGCCTTTAGCATCTAGGCTCTCCAGCCTAATTCAACACATAAGCATCCTATCTTATAATAACTGGCTCACCAACCTATAAAACACAACATATACAGAAAGGCTTCTTGGCCTCAAAATTGCGTGCACTTAATTTTGTTGCGCACGGTATCCTGGAATGTGTACACTTCATCATTTTAGTACGCAGTACATGTGCGCACTATACCATGGAAGGTGCATAAAAAAACATGATATCAAACAATTCACCAACTTAAGTACATTTGCATTTACATTTACATTTACAATTGGGTTCGGCCTAGGGGTATTACATTTAAACCCAAAATGAAAAGGTTGATGCTTCTCTCTCCTCAGGATTTTCTCCATCCATGTGTGTTGTTGCACTTGATGCTGACACGTTGCTAAGTAGGAGTGATGCTCTTGTATCAACAAGAGTTATTGAAAAGGCTATTGAACATTTTTACAGGATTTCTTCTATAACTAACCAGTTATTGATAATCATAACAGAAACTAGAATTGATCATGCAAAACTATATTAAACTTCAAAAGAGAATGATATATTATCTAATCAGTAATTAACATGCATGAAAACTACATAAATTGTAATATGGTCCTTGATCCCTCTTGAATGGGACCTACCTAAGAAGCACAAAGAGCCTTGATAAAAATCTATTGAACTGAAGAAAAAAAACCATATTTATTTCATTAACAAAACTAATACATCAAGAGAAAAAAGGATCTAATTTTTCAACAAAAGTCTTCAATTGATATAAAGGTCTCATGGGTCTCGACCCAATTGTTGGGAGAAACCTTACGTGCCCACCACGTGAGTATTGGAACTTAGCAACATCATCAAATGACCAAGCAAAAACGTCCACACCTACAGTGCCTTCAGGAGAGCCCTTTTACCAACATGCCAAAAGCCCCCAACTGTATATAAAAAAAAACCATTGCTATAGTCTAGGCCTTACCTTATGAAGGATTCTCTAGAATGGGATTCGAACCCATGCCCTTTCCTTTTAGACCAGTATCTGAAACTTCCGCGTTAGACCAACTCAACATCTTGAGGTTATTCATGTGCGAGGCGTAGTGCAAAGAAAACGAGTTCGTGGACTCTTCCCTTTTCCCTTGTGTTGGCATTGTCTACTATTGCATTCAGAACAACGTTGAACCATAAAGGAGGATCCATGAGAGATACCACGGGCAGAGATAGGCGAGAATAGAAAAAAAAACCATGTGTTGGAATTAGAAATTGCAGGAGTAAAGTTAGGGTTTGGATTCGTTTAGGGTCTGTGTAGTTTTATTTTATTATTATTTTGCTATTATTTTATTTATTTTGGCCTGGACAAGCGGGACAAGAGGGAGGGGGCATGTGGGCCTCATGCGAGGACCCATGATGCCGATTTTTTTTATATATAGTATTTCAAATGTAATTATTTGATTTTAATTTTAATTGTTTTAATTATAATTGTTTTAAAATAAATGTTTCAAAATTATTTATTTTAATTTTAAATTTTTAAGTTTAATTGTTTTAATTTAGTTTAAAAATTTAATTAATTTAATTAGGTATTTTGTTTTTAAATGGGTAAAAAAAAAAAAAAAAAAAAATTGAATTATTTCACTTGATTAAGGGGTTAATTAATGTTAATATGTGATTAATATAAGAGTAATTAATTAATGTTAATGATTAATTGTGTTCAAAGATAACATTCCCTCTACCAATCATATCCTAGTAAATAAGAACAGCATTGTCAGTCCTACTCTGCAAACATAGTTCTTTGATCAATTAGTTGAAAGTGTGTGCATTGGGAGTGCAACAATACAATTCCATCTGATGGAAAATTCTGAGAGCATCATTCAGGCGCAAGGACTTTGAGTAGCCTTTGATCATTGTGTTAAGGGTGAAAATATCCGAAGCAACATTGGCCGCTACCATCGGCTTGAACAAAGCCCCAAGTGTTCCGCATGTATAGTTGGCTGACATGTGAATTTGTGCATTTATCTACAAGGGGAAGGGGGCTTCATGTGCGCTAAGAAGGTAAGTTAGAGAAATTGGCAAGTGTGGTACAGTGCTAGTGTATATAGAAAGGGGAGAGAGTCATTAGTTTACTTAGGTGAAGACATCAAGCTTAGATGCTTTAACCCTAACCTAGCCACTTCCCCTAAAGAGAGTAACGTCTGTTTACAGACAAGTAAAAACAACTTATGTCTAACCCTGTTTTCTAGTTTAAGTTGCGCAAATGTGAAATGCCCTTGAACTCACCCTAAAAACTTTGATTTATGTAGGTTAAATCATACAGGATGGTTAGGACTCGAGGAAATCGAGGCAGAGGGGCATCGTCGCAGGGACCGCCAACACCGCCACCACCATCACCTGAACTAGCTCTCATACTGCGCTCTTTGGAGGCCATAAATGAGACTTTAAAATGGCTTCAATCAGCAGGGATCGAAGTGCAACCCCCAACATCTGGAATGGGTAATATAGAAGCTTTGAGGGATTCAGGGGGAGGACCTCCACCTGAAGACATCATTAGAGAACTACAGAAGATCAAACTTCTGGAGTTTGTTGGGGGTTGTGCCAGTGAACATGCCGAGGCATGGTTGGAAGTCATTACAAGGTGTTTTTCCCTAAGAGATTATGCATCCACTTCAAAGCCGAAGATAGTGATTTTTCAGTTAAGAGACAATGCCTTGAACTAGTGGGGCAACCTGGAAAGGCAACTGCATCTTACCCCAGACATCGTGTCTTGGGAACTTTTCGAGGAGAGGTTCTGAAGGAAATATCTTCCAGTTTACTATGAGGAACAACAGGTAGGAGAGTTTCATGCCTTAGTACAGGGAAACAAGACCATAGAAGAATACGAGATCAGGTTTATGGAATTGGTCAAATATGTTTCATATATGGATAATGACCAACGATAGGCAGAACACTTTGTCTATGAGTTAAACCCTAATATAAGGGCTATGGTGTGGATGTGGAAACCATCTTCCATAGAGGAAGCTATGGAAAATTCGCATTATGCGGAGGAACACATGAACTTAACCGAAGGTATGAGACCGACCTTTCTGCATCGTCCTGGATTCGTGTGGAAGGTCGCTAGGACATTTCCCAGGGGAGGGTTCTCAAGGCCACCTCCATATGGTAATAGAGTCGTACCAAGGACAATAGCTGTAGAGATTTCAATGGTAGAAAGTGCAACATCACATTCATCACCAACGACACAGGAAGGTCCATGACCATCTCAGGGGACAACTAGTAGGGGTAGGGGTTCTAGGGGAAGGAACTCATTTTAGAGACAGTCAAAGAACAATGCACAGGTTCAATCTCGTGTTACCTGTTGGGGATGTGGAGGACCCCATTACCAGCATGACTAACCAGAGTTACAATTAGAATTTGTGCATAGAGAAGGAAAGGCCCTAATGGGAAGAGAAAGTAGCAGCCACCATATTTACGCAACAGTTAATAAGCACCTGGCTGAACATCAATCCATGGTGGTGGATTCGTCAGGTATGCTAAATCATATCAATTTAAATATTTTATTTGATTATGGTGCGACAGATAGTTTCATTTCACCATCTGCATTAGAAGAGAGTGGGTTGGCAGCCTATGAGCACGATGACTTTAAACAAGTCGAGATGGATTCGGGGGAAAAACAAGCAGTAGGACCTAGCGTTGATAATTGTATAGTAGACCTGGGAGTGTGTACTACCAGGTTGAAGGTATATGTCACTGCTCTCAGGGTGTATGACCTAATCATTGGAATGGATTGGTTAGAAGCTCATCGAGCTTTGGTAGATTGTTTCGCAAAAAGGGTGCTCTGTGTTGACGATGAAGGAAGGCCAGTAGAGATCCAGGGTGTATGGAGAAAGGTGTCATTACGGTTTATCTAAACTATGAAGGTTAAGTGATGCTTGAGGCAAGGGTGTCGAAATTAGCGAAACCTAGAAGTACTACAAAAGGTACTACGACAAACTCGTAATGCCAAAACTGAGTTCGAAAGGTAGTTTTAGGAATATCACCTTCCTTAATCCTTAACTGGTGATACCCTGATCGCAAATAAATATTTGAGAATATCACTGCTCCTTTCATCTAATCGAAGAGGTCATCTATTCGTGGCATTGGGTACCTATTTTTTGTTGTAGCATGGTTCAAGTCCCTGTAATCTATACATATTCGTAAGGAACCATCCTTCTTCTTTACAAAAATTACTGGTGCACCCCAAGGTGAGACACTGGGCCTTATTAGCCCTAAGTCTAGTAACTCTTTCAACTGCATTTGTAACTCACATAGTTTCGACACTTTCATTCGATATAGAGTCTTGGAAATTGGTTCTACACTAGGTTTAAGCTCAATAGTAAAATCAAGCTCCCTCTCAGGAGGTAACCTTGATAACTCGTTCAGAAAAACATCCTTAAATTCTGACAATACTAGGTAACTCTAAAATAGTAAAACCTATCACCACTTTGCAGCACAAGGGGGCCAGGTATGAATGGACAGAAGAATGTGATAGTTCATTCATTGAGCTTAAGAGGTTACTAACTAGTGCGCCAATTCTACGAGTGTCGGATATGGAAAAGGACTTCACAATCTGCACGGATGCCTCAAAGAAAGGGTTGGGGGCCATGCTAATGTAGGATGGAGGAGTGATAGCTTATGCATCAAGGAAGTTGAAGAAACACAAAGAGCTATACATGACTCATGATTTAGATTTGGCAGCTGTAATGCTAGATGTGAAACTTTGGAGGCACTATCCTGTGGGGTGAAACTTTGAGCTCAAAATGGACCATCAAATTTTAAAACATCTCTTCACTCAAAGGGATCTGAGTGCTAGGCAAAGGCGATGGAGTGAGTTTATGAGTGAGTACGATTTTGGTATTTCATACATCAAGGGAATGGAAAATGTGGTCGTATATGCCTTGAGTAGAAGACCATGTGTCTTCTCCTTGGTACCTTTAAAGGTCAATCTGAGGGAACATGTGTTGACGCAACTCCAAGGAGACAGTTGGTATTTAAAGGTTAGTTCAAACCTCTAGAGTGGGAGGCAATTAGATCCAAAGTATGAAGGATATAGTCAGGAAGAAGATAGGTTGTTAAGATATCAAGGAAGGATGTACATCCCTGAAGATGGGGATATTCAAAGAATCATACTGAAGGAATCCCATCAAGCACTTTATTGTGTGCATCCGGGTGTGAAGAAGATGTACACATACAAGAGGAATATTTTCTTCTAGGTAGGCATGAAGCGCGATGTAGTCCATTTCTTCACCAAATGCCTAGAGTTTCAACAAGTGAAAGCTGACCACCATCACCCGACAGGCCTCCTACAACCACATTATGTTCATATGCTCAAGTGAGAAGTCATCTCTATGGATTTTGTTGTGGGGTTGTCGCTCACATCTCATAGACACAATGCCATTCCTGTGATAGTTGATAAGTTAACAAAGAGTGCTCATTTTATTCCAGTTAGAGACACTTATGATGTCACTGATGTGGAACATGTGTTTGTAAGTGAGGTCATCCATTTTCATGGGATACCTAAGAAGATCATTTCCGATAGGGACTCCAGATTCACTTCTAGGTTTTGGACAAGTTTGCAGTCAGCGTTGGGGACTCAGTTAAACTTAAGCACAACTTATCATTCTGAAACAGATGGGAAAAATGAGAGAGTAAATCAAGTCATGGAAGACATGCTTAGGATGTACATCATGGATAATCAAACCCATTGGGAGAAGTACCTACCTTTGGTAGAATTCGCCTACAATAACAATTTTCATAGCTCCATCGGAATGCCACCCTACAAAGCTCTGTATGGAAGGCCATGCAGAATGTCATTGAGTTGGGATAGATTAGAAGACCAAGTAACAGTTGGGCCAGAATTGATTCAAGAGATGGAGGAATAGGTGATTCAGATTAGGCAGAGACTAAAGGAAGCACAAGATAGGCAGACAAGTTATGCGGATGCACACAGGACCGACCGAAGTTATGAAGTGGGAGACCAGGTTTTCATTCGTATCAGGCCTAATAAGAGTACCATATGGTTCGGGAAGGGGAAAAAGTTGTCACCTCGATTTATAGGACCATTCAGAATCCAAGAGAAAATTGGACCCATTGCCTATCGTCTTGTACTGCCACCCCACTTGCATAAAACTCATAATGTTTTTCATGTATCTGTTCTACGTCATTATGTTGCTGATGAATCACATAAACTAAATTGGAAGGAATTACAGGTAGCGGACATGGGAACCCTCATGGTAGAAACGTTACGCATATTGGACCGTAGATTCCAACAACTCAGGAATCATCTGGTAGACCAAGTTAAGTTCTAGTGGGACAAGTATAGTCCAGTATCTACTACTTGGGAGGATTCCGAGACACTACGACGAGATTATCCCTCACTTTTTTTACCACCTCGAGAATATGTTTCTCAAAGGTTGGGTGTATGTAACACCACCTTTTGATTTAGATAGCTAGGATTACCTGAGGCCTACACACTTTTATTTTCTATTCACAAGTGAAACTATTAAATGATACACTTGAACTTTTAAGACTTATGAATCTTTATGAATGTTTAAATGTATTTGGATAATGATGGATATGATGCGATATATTGTGAGAATGTAAATTTTATGAATTTTTAAATGTTATTGATGATGATGGATATGATGCGACATATTGTGTGGATGAGAATCCTATGAAGATTTAAATGTTATTTGAATGATGTTGGATATGATGCAATCTGTTATGTAAATGATAATTTTATGAATGGGTGTTCTTAATTGAATTATGGGATATTATGAGATCTATTTCTAACTTGAAAACTTTGATGTTAAAGTTGTT
Organism: Picea engelmannii; assembly: GCA_009831015.1. Taxonomy (NCBI): domain Eukaryota; kingdom Viridiplantae; phylum Streptophyta; class Pinopsida; order Pinales; family Pinaceae; genus Picea; species Picea engelmannii. The sequence goes on along the minus strand of ML835802.1, from coordinate 45,016 downwards.
GGTACGCGGATACCGAATTGAAATTATGATTGTATGCAATTACATTATGACAATGCATAGAAATGTATGAGTTTGTGTTTCAGACTAATCTGTAGGTTATGGGCTATGAAATAGCTAAGGGATAAAGATGATGAAAGTGGATGTCATGAACACTAGCCGAGAAACATTATGGTATGAATCTTTGTATGTGAAATTATATTGGTTTGGATGCATTTCTATGATATGTGGACCAGTGCAAGATTTCAGGTGGTGAGACTACCCAAAACTGAATAGACGATGACAAAACTCCCAGCAACACGATGCCACTGTAAATTCTATTGTAGGGTGTGGACCCTAGTTATGATTAGGAAGGGTGGAGGCATTTCCCACTGTGTATCCTCCGAAACCTGAATTCATGGGAGGACGATGTTAGCTCACGCTCCCCTAGACATGTGATGATGACTATCAGTTGCCTGTTGGGGAAGCTTGGTCAAGATAGCGACACTTCCACTTACGGGTTCTATTTGGAGTTAGGTCAATATAGTTGATGCTCCAAGATAGTCCAGCAGAGGAAGGATAGGAATGGAATATGGAAGTAAGTTAGGGAGGAAGGATGAGTAGAAATAGTTGAGAGTGTATGGATATTTTCCCTATGTTGGAACTTATTGTTTTCCTTCTGAAAATAAAATGCATATATATATATATATATATATATATATGAATATTCATAATTATGTAATTAAATTACAATTGTCTAAATAACATTATTGAGCTAGATAATTGAAATTAAAGTATTTCACAAACATTTGATTGGTTTATTTTCTTTTATAAAATGAATAGTCTTGTTGAAGGGATTGGATGCATATGGAAATTACTATAGAGATGATAGTTATTGATATTAGTACATGAACGAGACTTGTATGTACTAGATACACATGCATTTCATGCGCATGTACACTAGTATGAATGAGTTTCTTGGCTTACTTACTAATAATGACGGTTATTTGTTATGAATGTGTGAACCATGTTTCTTTTCCCTTGTATCATAAAATACGTTAACTTCGGGACGAAGTTTCCTGAAGGGTGGGTATATGTAACAACTCTAGTTAAATAGTTGCATAGGGTTTATCAAGTATAGTTAATTAAATAATTAACTGTCCTAGTGTGCATTAGTTAAATAACGATTATTTATTAATAATATTAATTAATTATTAATTGTTTAATATATGTTGATTAATTAATTAATTGATTAATTAACACATTTAAGGTTTGGGTAAAGAATTAAAGGCTTAATAACTTTAATTTATTTATTATAAAACTTTACGTATGACAGGGGAAAGGGTATTGAATGGAGGTATAAGGTAGTAAATGGAGGGATAAGGTGGGTGGCATTAAATGAAGGAGGAGGCGGTGAATCGGGAAGGATATGACTGGGCAGAGGCCTTCGGGATATGATTATGAAATTTTGGGAGAGGAGCATTATTGCAAGGGAAGGACTGTATTTTTTGTGGATATTTTATGGTTTGGAGTTTCGATGAACTGTTACAGGGGTGCACCAGGTTGCTGGGAGTTTTGGGCTTTGGGGCCAGTAATCCTCATAGAATCCTAGAGCTAGGGGGGGCGGACATGCTCTGTTCCTAGCTGGCAGGGAGGAAGATTTGTTTTTGGGAAGAGTTTGGACAGAGCAGCAGAGAAGACAACCAGAGATCGGGGATTTAGCATCAGACAGAGATATGTTTATTTATGTATTTTCATCAATATGTGGTGTTATGTGGTTGTTACATAAGATTATTTTCATGTTGTTAATAAGTTTAATTTATGTTGAAAAATAAATGATTATACATTGATGATTAAATGGTACAGGATATAATTTTTTCATTCTTTAATTTTAGCTTGTATTTTTATAAGGCTCTGTAGGGACAATGACCTTACAATCTTAGGAAAATCATGACCGTTAAAAACTATTTCATGGAACACCGCATTCAAAGTCTATGAAAACTACCATGTTTGGTACCATGTCACCTTCCATGTTGACTTCCATAACTGCCACAAAAGTTTCCACATAATATTTTTCACTACATTGTTTCCACGTCATTTGGCACATTATATAAACACATCATTGCACACATCATCAAAATACAAATTTCTCTTGTGGTCATTGATGTTTGGGAGTTTTGATTGCATGTTTTGCTAAGTATACACACCTTTCCTTCGACGTTGATGAAATCATTGAGAATCGATAGAATCAACAATATATTAGAATTTCCCACACAAACACTTTTCACTGATCACCGATGGACTCATCGACATCGAATCATAATCGTCTCAACATGAAAAAGGGCATGGAAAAAGGTTGGTTCTGATGAAACTTCCCTTGAAGAGAAAATACTAGCCATCCAATCATGAGAGTGACTGGATTTGGACTGTCAAAATCATTAACTCACACCATATCCATTTCTCATGGATTTATGAATTCTGCGTCATTTGACATGTTTATAGGCCATATTATTAATAAAATGTCGATAGATCACCTAATTTTATTTCTCTTTCCACATCAGTTCGTCTAGTCATGAAGACACATATGCTTCCCATGTAATTATAATGTACAATTTTTTGATGTCGATGGTTAGGTCAAGGCTTATTATTAGTTATACACAATCTTCTCATGTTCCCCGATGATACTAATCCCAAAGTGTGCCAAATGATAGTTTTCAAAATTACTGATAAACCTATCTGCACATCAAAACAACCATTAAAGGACAACGAAACATACAATAGATCATTTAATGCCATAGATATGTAGGATCCCTTTCCATGATCAACATTTTAGTCATTAAACTTGTGTTTTTCCATAAATCAAATGCATTGTTAACCAAATAATGATCGTAACCTATGCACTCACAAACATAGAACTTTCTCCTACTCTACAACCTCAAGGAATAAAACCCTGTGTTCCTTGTGATATAAAGAATGTATTCTAACCAGTGATTGAAGGAAATCCATTTATATTATAGGTGAACATCATTTACATTATTTACTGCATCACTCAACAATATGTATGTTCTATTTTCATCCAAAATTGATGATCTCCTATCAATGCATCATCGCTCATATTTCTTCTCTAGTTGTATTATAGAAAAAATGCCTCCTTGGAAGGCCCCATTGTTAAATTCACCAAATAAGCCAAGAACCAGGTCGGGGGATGCAGAAGGGGGTTCCAACTTTTCTCCATAGCTAGTAGAGGATTTTTCCACCTCAAAATTCATAGAACCACTCATTAGAATCATGATAAATAATTTATCCACACCAGTGCCATCATATTGGGATGAAAATTATTGTGCAGGAGGAGGTTCAACAACATGGGTACCGATCCACATTCAGAACATTTTTTTAATAAATTTAAAGGTAAGGATTACCTTGAATTAACTCTTCATAGAAATTTGGATTTAAGAACAATATATGATGTAGTTTATCCATTCATTACACAATCTACATTGCACTCAATTGCAACTAGGGAACCAATTTTTCCATTTGTGGAATTGATTGAATGGGTCATCAGTCACACTGATAGACAAAGATATAGGATTATGAATGAAAAAGGGGAATTTATTGCCTCATTCCACCCATAGGATTTTAAAAAATAACACAAGTTCCTTGAACCTGAAGTATCCCTCAATAAATACATTGTAGTAACATTTTAGTAGAAATATGACACCAGTAAGGTATTAGATAATGGTGGAAGGAAGAGAAGAATTTTGCCAATAGGTCATCAGGAAGATATGCCATTACAGAGTTGAGGGAACCATATATGCATTTAATGGTTTTATTATGAATGTTATATGGAGATAGATATTTCTCTCAATTTACTAAATCTTGGATGCCTTTTGAATACCATGTCGCCATGTAGGTAAGAGGCTTTAACTGGGGGGTATCATATCTAAACAATGTAGCATTAGGATTAGTGAGGCCCAACCCCCTCAACGAGGTGTTGTCCCAAAATTTCACATGGTTCCTTTCTTAATTGATGTCTTGTGTGCTAACAACATTGTTCTAGGTTTTTCACTTAGTTGGAAAGTCTCTGAGCTACTAGTGCATGTCTACTTAAGCATTATATGAGAGAGTAAATATAAAATGCCCTATGCTCATATTTGTGACTTCTTCAGGTCTTGGATATACTTCCTCATATTTGGGAAAGAATGTCATAGATTATATAAGAAGGACAAAAATGTTTTGGCATAAATAGGTAATTGGTATTTGGAGGAGAAACATACATATCTTCCCATCTATGGAGCCACTAGTTGACCTCTTCTATTTCCTATTTATGTTCCTCGAAATATTGTGGTTGGAGAAATATATTGTCGGTCCATAATGAAAGGATTCAATGCTACATTTGTCAAATGATATTGTTGGTTTTATATAAAGGAGAGATGTCACTATGACATAATATCATCATGGTGGAGGAATGGAGTTGGGATAAGTGATTATAAAAAAATTTCAAGGAGGATTGGTAATATCAACTAGGAAAGTGGTGAATATGGCCTAGGTGAAAGAAGGTGGCAAAGAGAAAAGTGTACAGAGGTGTCCATACAAGTTTTCTAAGTCCATACACAATTTTCATATGGGAGAAGCATGTATATACATGGGTTGCAGAAGGATGTATCATGTATAGGGTATATGTGGTTTGCAGGAGATAAAATCGTGTATGTCATTGGGTTTCCAATATGGTGAATCATGTATATGGTTTTGTGGGCAGGTACAAATCCGTACAAGTAGATAAATGACATAAGAAAGATGTACAGGTGGTCTACATAATATTCATGATCAAATGATATTTCCATAATATAGTTGAGTTTGGTTTTCTATTTTGTATTGGAAGGACAAGGTTGTCCTCAGATTCTCTTGTTTTGGAAGGAAAAGGTTGTCCTCATATTTAGTGAAATTTTATTGGTTGAGAGGAATGGTTATGTCCTTATATTTGAAGGAATGGATAAAGTTACTGATCATAATTATTGTGTCTCTTATGTATTGATGATTCATATATGATATTGTTGTTTCCACTGCATATGTTTTCAATTAATAATTTTAGTGTGAAGTTGTTCAATGATAGTTATATCACTATGAAGAAATTTTCAGATCTGAAATTAGTCACATAGAGTTGCATGTGAAAATTGAAATGGTATTAGATCTTTGGATTTGAAGAGGAGGCGACCATCTTGAGACACATTGTTGGCTACAACACTAGAAGAGTGGTGTACTTGTTCTTGTTATGGGAAGGTCAATATGGTGAATACATTGAATCTTGAGGATATGTTGGAAGGGGAAACCAACTTCTGAGCTTGGAGGACATGGGTTCTAATTTTGTTGGAAGAGAATGGCCTCAAGGAGCATTTTGAGGATGTGGTTCATATCCTGACAAATCTAGCAGATTTGGAATTTCAAAAGAAGAGGGAAGTGAAGGCCAAGAGGGTATTTCTATAGTCCATGAAGGACCACTTGATTCCTCAAATTCCTAAGAAAGAAACTGCTAAGGATATGTATGATGCTTTGGTGGGTCTTTACCAAAACAAGAATACTAGAAAGATGCTACACATGAAGCATCTGCTTTAGATTATCAGGATGACCAGTGAAGAAACAATTTTCAGTTTTCTTATGAATATTACTTACATTCGAGATAATCTCACAACTATTGATGAGACAGTGAAGAAAGATGAGTTGGTGAATGTAGCATTGAGAGGTCTTCCTAGATCTTGGGAGCCATTTGTGTAGAGGATCTGTGAAAGAGAAAAGTTTTCAGACTTTGACAAAATATGGATAGATTGCATCCATGAGGAGACCCAATTAGTTTCCAGAGATGATATGGATGGTGTGGTAAAGAGTAGTAGTGATATGAACCATGCCCTTGCATTCCATACTAGGAAGGGAAGAAGGGGTTCTCCACATAGAATAGGTCCTTCAGGGAGAAGGGATTGTCTTGAGAGAGAAGAATCTCTAGAGCCAATACAAAAGAATGATCTTAGCAAGATCATGTGTTTTGATTTTCATGATTTTTGGAACTATTCTTTGTAGTTTCCACACCAAAGGGGAAGAGGAAGAAGGAAGAAAAAATAAAAAACAAAGGTTGATGAGGTTGTATACATGTTCCATAGGGATATCTTGTTGGTATTCTCCCTTTTAGGTAATATCTATAGCAAGGAGATATTTTTGGTTGATAACGAAGAATATTTCCATATGACAGGTGAGAGAGAGTTGTTTGACACTCTCACAGATATTGGCTTAGAATTATCTGTGGATCTTGGTACATGAGCCAAGCATTCAGTACGAAGATCTGCTACTATATCATTTTGATTAGATTTAGGAGAGATACAAAGGGTGTAAAATGTGTTGTGTGATCCAGAACTCAGGAGGAGTGTCCTCTTAGTCTCATAGATTGAGAGGAAATTCTATCATATATTGTTTCGAGATGGACATGTATTGATTGTTCCCAGACGATCTAGCTTCATATAAAAATGGTTCTTGGAGTTAAGGAGGGAAAATTATATAGTATGAGGGGATAGCCTATGAGTGTTTTGGCCAGTAGGATTAGAGAGACAAATGAGGAGTATTATAGGATCAAAGGGAGAAACATATCTTAGGGATCCAAAACTTGGGATCTAGGAGGAAGGAGAAGCCTCCCATGACTATGCAAAGGAGATTAGACAAGGATAATATGGCCATACGGGATGTATAGACTCAGAGGGAGTAAAGTTTTAGGAGGATCATGCTATCTAAGAGTGATCCTGATATTAGGGAGAGTCAGTTGGATCAGATGGAGAGATGGTCATCTAGATGGAGTTCCCCCCTCAGGTTAAATTTGGGGAGAGACATCTTCCAATACTAACAGATAGGTGTCATGGGTTAAGGAGGCTAGAAAAGAGATTTAGATGGAAGAGGCATCTAGGGAATGTGAGACCCCCATGGAGGATACACTTGTCTCAGCAGGATTTTCTATAGTGATAGAGGAGGTATCCAGTTAGGAGGACTGGGAGTAGGATTTGCTTCAGTCACGAAGAGAGAAACCGGTGAGGTCGATTACACATCATGATTTTCTTTAGTGACCAAGGATGTGACCAATCAGTAAAATTTTCCTAATGAACAAGAATGTGGCCTGCTAGACAAACTGGACAATAGGATGTTCTCCACTCACTGTGGATGCAGTCAATCAGAAAGATCGAACAACTAGATGTCTTCCAGTGACTGAGGATGCATCGAGTCAGATATATTGGATAGTTGGATGTGTTGCAGTGACCAAGGATGTGACCAATTAGACATAATTTAAAAAATAACTTATTGTGACGATATTCAAGGACCCATTTTCCATAGTGACATAGGGAGTAGCTAGTTTGGATTACTGGAGTACATATGAGGTGGTAGATCCAGAGATACATCTACTATGTGTGACAGTGGTGCATACAAATTTTGGAGGATGGGATACCTCCCTCACTAATATGGATTGTTTGTTTTTGTATCTTCGTGAGGTATTCCCACTAGATCCCAAGGTGCTAGGCATGTGGGAATTTTCATTGGCACTAGTTTTGACTTTTGTTTCAGTGCAATCAGACTAGAATTGAGGCCAAGGCCTCATGGACAAGCTGATGGGATTTATGATTTTGTGTGGGGGTTCCACACCCACAAAGAGGATTAAAATATTCTAATTAATTTTTTATTTTAGGAAGGGATCCTAAAGTCATTCATTGGACTCCTATACAAAGGATAAATGTCATTGTGACATAAGAACATCATGGTGGAAGAATGGAGTTGGCATAAGTGATTCTGCACTTGTGTGAAGGAGGATTCATAATCTCATCTAGGAAAGTCTGCAAGGTAGAGAATATGGCCTAGGAGTAAGGAGGTGGAAGAGAGTGAAGCATACGAAGGTGTTCATACGAGTTTTGTGAGTCCATACACAATTTGAATACCAAAAAAACACATATATATGTGTGTTGTAGAAAGATGAATCACTATAGGGTATACATGGTTTGCAAGAGATCAAACCATGTATGTCTGTCATTTTCCAGTAAGGTGAATAACGTATCTAATTTTCAGGGAAAGTAAAGATCCATATAGGCTAGCAGGTGATGTCAACAGGCTATATAAGTAGTCTACAACATACTCGTGAGAAAAGGATATTTCCATAATACAGTTGAGGTTTGATTTTCTATTTTGTATTGGAAGGACAAGGTTGTCTTTATATTCTCATGTTTTTGAATGACAAGGTTTTCCTTACATTTGGTGATATTATATTGGTTGAGAGGACTAGTTTTGTCCTCAGATTTGAAGGATTGGATAAAGTTACAAAACAAAATTATTGTTTCTCTTGTGTATTGATGATTGATCTTTGATATTGTTGTTTCCATTGAATATGTTTTCAGTCAATAATTTTAGTGTGAAGTTTCTTAGTGATAGTTATATCACTAGGAAGAAATTTTTAGATTTGAAATTAGTCACATAGATTTGCATGTGAAAATTGACAAACTATAGTCTAGTAGTATTACATATATATTACCACAAAAAATAGATATCATATATCAAAGCAAGTACATGTGGGAAAAAAAGTCTATATTACAAATCCATTACCAAGTTATTTACATTAGTTTTCATTTGGAATTTGAAAGATAGATCATGGAACCACAATTTACTTCTAGCACCAAATAAAATATTCCATGCAGGATCAAATAGATTCAAATACCATGAACCAATATACATATGTTTGTTTTCCTTTATAATTAAATAAAGAACTTACCAAACCTTCATGATCAAAAATTCACACTAGAAAACATTTACAACTCTACTTCACAAATTAAACCACCTTCCAACCATAGAACATTACTTGTCAGTGATAAAATTTCATGATTTTCTAATCACTTTCATGGATTACTACCATGGATTCTCATTCAAATTATACTACTCATATCAAACCTCTCATGGATGATTACCATGGAGAGAGACTAGGCCATTAAGACCAAAGGAGCTCTAAAACCATGTTAGGAAATAGAACAAGAAAGAGAATAACTTGGTAGAAAAGGATTTAATCTATCTCAACATATGTATTCAAATCATGATGTCAATTTATAGTACAAGGATGTGACCACCTCGTAAACTGAA
>ML835802.1:0-35796 GCA_009831015.1 Picea engelmannii | reverse complement strand
CCAAAGGAGCTCTAAAACCATGTTAGGAAATAGAACAAGAAAGAGAATAACTTGGTAGAAAAGGATTTAATCTATCTCAACATATGTATTCAAATCATGATGTCAATTTATAGTACAAGGATGTGACCACCTCGTAAACTGAAGAGTGCAAACACACCAACACCTCATCAAGGATAAGGATGAAAAATCATAAAGGATTGATATTGGAATTTGTGATTGTTAACGGACTCATATTCTAATCATTGGAACCCCGATTCTTGCTACCAATCCACAAAATTCCTACATAAACAACAATATTGAGAATTTGAGCATTTTGTCAGCATTGTATTATTCAGTCAGGATTATAACTCGACAAGAGTAAAGGAAACTTGGGTCCTTCTTGGACCCTTATTTTTGAAGTATCTCAATAGATTCCCTTTTTTGTGTTGATAATCATGGTACCACTCTATAGTAAGCCATTTTGGTGGGCCTTCTGATATTCATACCAAGAACCTATCTCAACATACCCAAAAAGCAGTATTGATCACCTTGGTACCACTCTATAGTAGAATTTTGTTGGATTACTGAGCCGGGGGGGGGCGTTGAATAAATAATGAGTGATTTATACTTATTTTAACCACAATTTATATTCCTTTAACTTATTCAACAATGTTCATTAGTTCGTAATCAATATATTATTGAATCATAAACATTAACGTCCATCAATGCATAACAAATAATAATAAACACATCCACCCAATACACAGTACACCAATATTTACGTGGAAACCCAATGGAGGAGAAAACCACATAATTATTTTCTTATATGTCAAATAAGTACATTCAAGGAAGAACCAACTTCCAATTCTCTAGCTCGAACTGAAAGGAGGCTCCAACCCCCTATTTTTGCAGGCTACAACCTGAAGGAAGCTCCAACTCCCTAATTCTTTATCTTTAACAAGAAGGAGGCTCCACCCCCCTAAGTTCTCAGGCTCCATCCTAAAGGAAGCTCCTTCTACCTATTTCTCCGGCTCTAACCGAAAGGAGGATACAACCCCCTTTCCTCACCCCATCCTACTTCCCTGAAATATAAGTTCCAAATAACTAATACTACCACTATCACTCTGTCACTATGAAACCTGTCACATGAACCTGTGCCAACAACCTATAAAAACATATATCATCAACCTATACCAATCTATAAAAATGAGTTGTATCAACCTATACCAATTACATGTATCAACCTATACCAACAACCTGTACCAACCTGTACCAACAAATTGTACCTCTCAACCTGTCACATCAACTCCACAACCAAACCAGATATAATCACATAGATCAACCAAAAATACAATTCTCAGTCATATGCACAATATCACCCAAATTTGCATCAACCTAAACCACTCACAACAAATCATAACCATCACCAAAATATACCAATATCAAGATGTGATTCTAATAATATGCCAAGACGTGTATATCACATCATCTATAGACCATGTGCCAAGAACAAGTACATCATCTAAACCAAACTATGTCTCATCAAGATACACCAACATCACCATACCATGTACCTCATGTATGATCCAACTCATCAACTATATGTCTCATCCATGTACCTCAACTATATACCAAAACATACTCCAATATAACCAACAAGAGGCATGTAGTAATACATCACACCATTCATAAATTGAATACCATAAACCCTTAGATCAAACCATGTGCCACAACCTCACTATTATGTAGCCTCAAGTATGTGACACTCATAAGACAATCATATACCAATACCACTAAAAACTACCTCTCGTAATGTACCACAAGATATGCCTATAAAACCAAGCTAAGTGCACCAACAATGTGCCTCAATAGATCTTCCTCAAATCATACTCTACAACAAATACCATACATCCAAGAGGGATTACCAAACCTCACAAATTTGTGCCTCAGGCATGCTCCACAAAACTACTAAGATACAATCTCAAAACATAATCATAAACACACCTTTAATTTTGTAGTAACCCTACTGTATATGATCTCTAACAAACATACCTACAATCTCTCCTCAGATCCTGCAACTTGGAATAAGCATATTCTATTTTCCCTTTCTACAGATCTATGCTTTCCCCTTCTATAGCTCATGGGTATCTGCACTTTCCTCCAATATGGAATGTTGATGTACGCACCCCAACTGCTATGCAACTCATGGATTTCCTATATCTGACCCTGACACTTTGAATCTTGTGGATATCCATGCTCCTTTGTTCTTGCAACCCACATATCTATGTGACATTTTCTTTTGTAAATCATGGATAACCTCAGATACAATGGAACAATCAAACTCTTTGTATCTCTGAAACATTCACTTCTTTAGACCTTCATTGTCTCATACATGTCTCTTTAGATTTTTCAATTGTACCTTCCCATAACACTTTACAATATATATATTCAATGTGCTCAATATGTGTTCAATAGGTTCTCAGTAGGTGCTAATGGGATTCCTTTGATTTCTTATTTATACCTCTCAAGTGAATTCCTTTAGGGGATACCTTGTAACTGATTTACCCCTTTTCCTTATTCTAGGGATAACCCACTTTCTTGTTGCAACTAACATTTCCATAATTATTCAACTCATAACTTATTTTCCCTTAACCAACTTCCTGTTGCAACCACTTTGTTATTTAATTTATTTCTTTTTCCAACAAATTTACCCATAATTAACTTCTAGTTGAAACCACTTCGGCTAACAAAGCTCTTGATGACTTTCTAGGAGCTTCTAGAATACTTTACTTCTTGTTGACCTTATAGGGTCTTCTAGATTACTCTTTAGGTTCCTTCAACTTCTTAAGGCCATATCTCACTAACCATGAGGAACCACGTGATGTACCACATATCATAGAAAATGGTACAGTGTGTAATATCCATATATGATAGTATTATTTGAAATTACATTGACCTTCATGTCCATATTCCTTGATTAACTTCGAGTTCCTCAACAAAACCTCTGGGGCTACTAAAATTTGCTACCGAAATTTCTTCAAGGGTTGAAATCAATATCTAAGGGTTGACATCATTCAATAGTACCAATCTCCAAGGGTTGACATCAATGACAACCAACTTTCCAAACCAAGTGTCCAACAATCCCCCCCCTTTGGCATTGATGGCAACACTCATGCTCATTTTTCCCCTGTGATCATCTCTCTTCATTAATGTTTCTATCTCTCCCCTATTGACATAAATGGAAAATGGTATCTCCTCTTAGGGCTTCTCTTCTTGTATTCATGCCTCTATTATTTCTCTTCATCTTTAACCAAAGGTAAACTCCCACTATTGATATGTCTCCTCCTGATATTTTACGTGCTGTAATCAATCATGGGTAAAATAATATACCCCCCTATGGGTGTGTCTCCCCCTGACTACATGCTACTAATATTCCTCTCTCTCTATGATGATTTTCCTTCTCTGCAAGATGTAGAGATACTTTTGAAATGTTTCCTATTCTCTCTTCTAGTGTTGTTTATTGTCCATTACTGCTTCCTCTTGAATTTCACTGACATATATAGAAAACATTCAAAACTTGATTTCTTCATTTACTTTTCATGTTCACTTGAATATATTGTTCAATGATTTATTTACGATGATATAGCTTCTACTAACAGTTTCTCTTTCCCTATTTTTTTTGTGCCTTTCATTGCTTTCCTTTCTGTGACCAATTGATTTCAACCGATTCCACTTGTAAATATGTTGCTATGCATATGACCCATGTTTTTTGTACCTTCTAATCATCTCATGAATCCATCTCATTTCCATATGTCACAAATTTTCCATGACTCTGCTACTCAACTATCCATAATGTTGATCCATCTATCACTGCACTATCATGAATACTTCTCTTGAATAAACTACAACTGATCATCACATGTTTCATTTGATCAGAAGGAATCAAATATGTACACTGATCTGATCTATATTCTCATCAAACTATGCATGTCTAGAAAAACCTATACTGAATATATCCCTGCCTAGATACATACATGCAATACAATCATAAACTTATACCTTTCAAATGATACCAGTGTGGGAACACTACTTCTCGATAGACCAACCTGTTACTATGTACTTATGTTGTGTGGTTTCTCTAAATATGTCTCTGTAAACACTTCAAACTACTCAAAGTATGGTTCTATTATCTATATTAGCTACTACACCAACTCCCCCTATTCAATATTCATATTTATTGTGAGTCTCCAAGTCAGATGGCTCAGAAAAATACCCACTCTGATGTGGAGTAGTCTTCCTCTTCATCTATAGACTCATCATATTTATGAACTTTGACTTCTTCCTTTCTGATTGTGGATTGATCTTGTGCTACAATCCCTAAAAGTACAATCTCTTGTGCCTTTTCTTGACTCACCCGTTCTTATTTTCTTTTTTGTACTACTACAAATCCTACAATCTCTGGGAACTGGTCTGTATTCTCCTGCTCTTGTTTTATTTTTCATACTTTCTTATATCTGATATCAATGTTCTCTTTCATAGAAGTATCCATAATGATTTTACAATCATGAGCTATGTCTCCATAGTTATGGAATTTGTAATATTCAATGTTATGTGGGGCAACATAGGAATTTCTTGCTTGAACATTTCTTCCATAATCCCTACAATTTGCAACTTTATGTGCAAAGTTAGTACAATAAAAACAAGACCATAAAATAAATTTATAGAGATGGGAGTGAAGATATTCTTTTTGGTGTAGTCCTTCTAAATTCCTTCCTTGGTTGATCATGATCTTCGATTCTATGGATTCCTTCATTATGGTTGAAGCTTCTTTGCTTCCTGAATGTGGTAGGTCTCGTTGAAGATATATCTCTATTATACTCATTCTTCTTTGATTCTCGTTGACCATGATTCCTTCCTTTCAATACTTTTGCATAACTCTTACTCTTTTATTCACTCTTCTTTGCTAGCAACATGGAGGGCTTCTCTTCAACATTCTCTACGATTATGTGAATGTTTTTCTCTCTTCAATATTCATGTTGAGATTGACAAATTTTACTCTCAACATGAAAACTTCTTCTTCAAGCTTCTTCACCTCTTCTTCTTTCTTCATCATTTGGTTCCTCGTGACTTATTCTATTCACTTTGCTTCTTCAAGTTGGATCTTCAATGTGATTATTCCATCTTTAATTTTTCTTTCTTATTGAATGAACTCTACTTCAAGCTAATTTAAATCATTATTTCTTTCCTTGAGATGATCTGTCAATATCTTCCCTCTATTTTATGCTTATTTCTTTTGTGTTATTATTTTGTCTTGCAAATACTACTTCTGATACTCAAGATTTTGTTCAGTCCTTTTGGCTTCTTCTAGCAGACATTTTAGTATCATGATCGTCTTCTTTTGTGTTGGATTTCTATGATTCTTCCATGTTCCTTAGTTCTTCTTGGAGTGACTTGTTTTCTTTTCTTTCAGTCCTTAGATATTAAGTTGCACTGATCAATTGTTCTCTTTAATCAACTTATGCTTCTTCATACTCTTCCTCATTTGAATCTATCTAACATGATGATAACATTTCTTCTTATTATGTACCTGCATATTCTTTGGCATTCTTTGATTCTGTGTTGGGAGAAAAATAGATATTATGTATCTTGTCCCAAAGTTCGTTAGCTGATGAGAATTTACCCACTTTGTCCTTTGATGAATCACATAGTCCTTCCATGATGAAATCCATTTCTTTTTTTTGTTCTTCTTCAATTTCTTCTTGGTGGCAGTCTTAGGTTTCCTTGTAGCAATGTATCATGTCACAACTAATTGCCAAATATCATATCCCTATTCCTTTAAAAATACTTTTTTCCTTCTACTCCATATCTCATACTCTATACCACTCTGGCCATCAAACATTGGTACTCCATTCTCAATGTATTCTATGATCTCCTTGCAGTGGTTAAAATGTTTTGTGAAGGAACCCACCTTGATACCAATTCTTGGATTACTGAGAGGGGGGTGAATCAATAATGAGCAATTTATACTTATTTTAACCACAATTTATATTCATTTAAGTTATTCAATAATGTTCATCAGTTCGTCATCAATATATTATTGCATCATGAACATTAACATCCATCAATGCATAATAAAAAATAAACACATCCACAAAATATGCAATACACCAATATTTATTTGGAAATCCAATGCAGGAAAAAAACATGGAATGTTATTCTTATATGTCAAATAATTACATTCAAGGATGCACCAATTTCCAATTCTCTAGCTCCAATTGGAAGGAGGCTCCAACCCCCTATTTTCTCAAGCTCCATCCTGAAGGAAGCTCCAACTAGAAGAAGGCTCCAAACCCTTAATTTCTCAATATCCAACCTGAAGGAAGCTCCAATCCATGTTTCTCCAGCTCTAGCTAAAAGGAGGCCACAAACCCCTTTCCTTTCCCCGTCCTACTGGCCTGAAATATAAGTGCCAAATAACTGATAATACCACTATCACTCAGTCACTATTAAACCTGTCACATGAACTTGTACCAACAACCTGTAACAACATGTATCATTAACCTATACCAATCTATACCAATGATCTGTATCAACTTGTACCAATAACCTGTACCAACCTATACTATAAATCTATACCTCTCAACCTATCACTACCTATACCAAACTATACCATAAACCTATACCTCTCAACCTATCACATCAACTCAACAACCAAATGATATCTAATCACATAGATAAACCAACAATAGAATTCTCAATCATATGCACAATATCACCCAAATGCGCATCAACCTAAACAACTCACAACAACTCATAATCATCAAAAAAATATACCAAGATCAATATGTGCTTCTAATAATATGCCAAGACATGTAGACAACATCATCTATAGACCATCTACCAAGAACAAGTACATCAACTATACCAAAATATGACAAGATACACTAACATCACCATACCATGTACTTCATGTATGATCCAACTCATCAACTATATGTCTCATCCTTGTACCTAAACTATATACCAAAACATACACCAAGATAACCAACAAGAGGCCTCTAGTAGTACATCACACTATTCATAAAATGAATACCATAAACTCTTACATCAAACCATGTGCCACAACCTCACTGTTATGTAGCCTCAAGCACGTACCACTCATAATCCAATCGTATACCAAGACCACTAGAAAATGCCTCTCACAATGCACCACAAGACATGCCAATAAAACCAAGCTAAGTGCACCTGCAATGTGCCTCAACAAATCTATCTCAAATCATACTATACTAGAGATACCATACATCCAAGAGGGCCTATACCAAACCTCACAAAGACATTCCTCAAGCATTCTCCACAGAACCACTAAGATACAATCTCAAAACATAATCATGAACATACCTTTAACTTTGTAGTAACCCTGATGTATCTAATCTATGTGAAACATATCTACAGTCTCTCCTCATATCCTAGAATATGGAACAAGCATCTTCTATTTTCCATTTCTAAATGTATGTGCTTTCCCCTTCTACAACTCATTGGTGTCCGTGCTTTCCTCCATTATGGCCTACGGATGTCTGTTCCCTAACTTCTATGTAAGTCGTAGATTTCCTGTACGTGACCTTGCCACTTTGAATCTCCTGGATGTCCATTCTTCTATGTTTCTGTGGCCAACGAATGTATACGTACTCTATTTTTGCAGCTTTCCAATAACCTCAAATACCCTGGCACAGTCAAACTATATATATCTCCAAAACTTTTATTGCTACAGACCTTCATTGCCTTAGACTTGTCCCTTCTGTTATCATTGAAAAATCATCCGCAACATTGCACACAATGGTTGAAGAAAGACATCAATTCCAACAAAAATTAGTCCACCTACATCGCCAAAATTCATCAAAAAGGAAAAAATCTATATACTTGGTTCTAAAATCAAAGTGTAAACATTCACCAAAGGAATCATGTGCACCGTGCGCAAAATGTGCAGGCTAACACATCCCTAGGTGCGCACCGTGCACAACATGCACAACTGTCTATGAGAAAATCCACACACTTCTCATGAATGATGCATTTATGAATCTTTTCGACCTCTCAACCACTTCTAGTCTGACCCCCAACATGATTTGACACTCATATCTGAGCGAAATCTAGCTTGGAGGCTAGTCAAGGGCTAGGAAGTTCCCTAAAAGGCCTCTTGTTCACACTATGAACCAATTGCATCTTTCCATGAATGGACACTATAAATATATGCCATGGGTGTGCTAGAAAAATAATAACTTCAAGGTATTTTTATGTTGCAATAATTCTTCTTTTAGAATCCTTTTTTTTCTTTGAATCATTCAAGCACTATAGCAAAGACCATTCCACTCACCTCTTGAGAGGATTGACATTGTGTTTCTTCACCATTATCATTTTCCATTGTATGAAGAAAATAACTCTCTATTAGGGAACTCAAGAGCCCTCCCAAGGAGGAAGAGGGGATTCATAAGTCCTTGCCTTTCTGTATGGTTTTATCCTATCAATATATTGGTCCATTGGTATCTATATGATGGCCATTTTTTTCTTTTCATGGTTCTAGTTCTTACAATATTCTCTAACATTTTATTTCTGTTCTTTTTTTTAGTTTTATTTCTTTTTTTTCATGTGTATTTGGTTATCTAATCAACTCACAAACCTTTGTCTTGTTTAGTTGGTTTAACTAAGCAAGTAAGTGTTGTGTTTTTGCTCACCCATGTGGCAAAAATAACACATTAGATTGGTGACCATATTGAGGATCGGTATCAAATTCCTCCTTATTTAAGTATTGAGAGCACTTATTTCTAATTGTTTAGATATGAAGGTAACAAAACCGACCTAGTCCAACCTTCCAAAGTCATAATTTAGAGCCAAGGAAAGAGAATTTCACTTAGAAATCTATTTTTTGACACGTGACAAGAAGTGTGCAGATTTCAAGGCACATAGACATAAAGTATGTGTAATGTGTGCATGAAGGCCTTCATTATTCTGCTCATTTTGTGCATTCTACACCGTTTGTATGCCTGTCAAAACTACAACCCGCGAATAAGTTCATTTTTTGCAAATTGTAAGAGTTTTTATGAGTGGTTTGAGGGCCTCTAGCCTTCATATTTTAATTTCCTACACTTTGTAAACAAATACCACTTCACTTAGAGTCCTTTGTCACAAGGAAGGTTAGATAACATAAGCATGTAGGGGTAAAAATAATCATTATTCTTTTCTTTGGTTTGTTTCCACATGGATGGCTCATTTGGCATTTAAAATTTTGAGTTGAATTTATTGTTTTTTCAAACGTAGTCTATTAATTTGGGACTATAAATCAATTTTAACCCTCAAGTATGCTCTTCCCTCACACCCAAGTGTGATATCGGGAATCAGAAAAGGTTGTTGAAATGAAATTTTATCTCCCTTAAAATCTGATTATGAGAGGCCAAAACCCCCTAGGGTACCTCTTAGTTTTGTAAATCATCTTAAAGATTTGTAAGGGCCCATAAATGCTCACATGTTTGCAATCTTAGGATAGTTTCTAAATTTTTTCTTAGTGTAGACAACACTCTAGGAAATTTTAAAAGATCAAGTAACAGGCCCACACATGCCCACATGTCTACAATCCTAGGATAGTTTCAAAATATTTCTTAGTATAGAAAACATTCTAGGGAGTTTAAATAATTTGTAAGGACCCATATGTCCACATTGCTAGTTCTTTATGTCTTTAAATATTATGCAAGGTTGTACCAAAGAAATATAGTAAGCTAGGTAAGAAGATTTGTAAGGACCACGGGAAGTCCACATGTTGCAATCTCAAACTTAACTTATTAAAATCTTTTGCACACTTTTCACTTTCTTGCACAAAGTCACTTTTCACACATAATTTCTATTAGAATAGTGGAGGTCAAAGTAAGATTTCTTTTTTAGTACTCAGAAAGTA
Source organism: Picea engelmannii (assembly GCA_009831015.1). Classification (NCBI taxonomy): domain Eukaryota; kingdom Viridiplantae; phylum Streptophyta; class Pinopsida; order Pinales; family Pinaceae; genus Picea; species Picea engelmannii. The sequence goes on along the minus strand of ML835802.1, from coordinate 25,877 downwards.
CTTCAAAGGAACTCCAAAAGATCTGGCTACTTCTTTAGAAATTATCCACACCAATTTAATTCAAACGAGGTTGGTCCATGACCCCAATCTCTCATCCCACCACATTTAAAACGTTTCTAAGAATGCACTAAAGTTTCCTCCATAGGAGGTGCCAAAATATTTTCTTTAGTCTAGGTAGGATCTCGGGGGTAGGCATCCAAATAACCCCCTGTTATCAGGTTCTCACATATTGAAACAATAGAAGTTGAGAATAGGGATCTTTAAAATCCTCCAATTCAAGTGTTCCTATACCATAAGGCAAGGAGATACCCATGAAGGATGAAAGGCCAAGGTTCGGTTGTTCTGCGCATCCCTCCCTGAGTCACCCAACTCTTGTCAAGGAATCCAACCCATGACCCATTTCTTAGGCTGAAAATATAAATGTCACACTTTGATCGAGGTACTTAGTGACAAAACATAAGATATCTACCCATGTGGAGGTTGTGGGATGCAACCACACCTTGATCAGATTTTGTGTGACTATTGAGAAATATTACCAGCTCTTTCGGGATATGCACCCTCTACCACTCATTATAACTGATTACTTGAAGCTTCAATAATTCCTCTTAAGGTGGCCTCAGACCCCATTGTTGAGTGCTATTGGAAGGCCCAATGCTAAATTTATAGGAAGGATGATAAGTCTTTTAGGACACGATATTTCTTTTTTATTCCCCCACGTGAAAAAAATCCACCTATTCACATGCTTGTTTATTTACAGTTTATTTATGTATGATGTTCATTTGATTACATCCAATTATGAGTTATACTATTTTTTGAAGGTAAAAATTATCATGTTCATTTATTTCTCTTGTTTCTCCATTTGCACACATTAACTTTGCTAGTCAGAAGCATAGGGGAACCACAGAATCCCCTTCGTTCTAGATGCTTATAGAATCTCCCTCCTATTCTATGAGAATTCCCTAGTCTCACCAACTCACTAGCTCAACCATATCACACCCTAGTGAGTGCTACTTTTTTGGGATGATATTTTCTTGGTTACACTTTTCTTGGGTAAAATACCCAAGGTCATCCATCTGTTAGTTCTCCTTCACAAGGAGACGAGGGTCAAACTTCTTCTCAAGGAGGAAGTACAAACCCACCAAATCCCTCTCAAGGGATAGGTCCATTACCTACATACACAATGGATGGATCTAATCCTCCTCCAAATATCCTTATGCCATATTTGGCATCCCTCAACATTCCTCATTTAACCAAACTCACGAATGATCCCATTTTTCATGATGCCACTTGGCCCAATATACCTACAAAATTTCCTTTAGATATTACAAAGTTTGAAGGAAAACCAGGGGAAGATCTTGCCAACCATGTTATGACCTTCCACTTATGGTTCTCTTAAAACAACATAATGGATGATTCCATCCTATTGAGGTTATTTCAAATAATTCTCATTGCTTCATCAACCAAATGGTATGTGGACGAAAAATTAGAGTCCCATGTGACCTTTGCATCATTGGCCAAGGCCTTTTTGTCCTTTTTTCAATTACCAGTTTGTCATGATACTGGATTAGAACTTGTCTTTGAGTTCAAACAAACCACGAATATCCATATCACTGACCACATCCATGAATGGTGTCAGTGACGTAGTTTGTGTAAAGAAGAAACCACCAAAGAACAATGTCTCGATTAGTTTCTTAAATCGCTCATCTATGTTATTGCCAAATATGTAGCATCCACTTTTCCTTAGTCAGAAGAAGAAGCCATCAATGACGCCCAACAATTTGACCTCATATATTCCCATTCAGGTTACTTGTACATAATATTGCATGATGCACCAAGAACCATACCATTTGGCAAGGACAAACCTCAGATGTCCCATGCTGCAGATGGGTTGATTGGTTCTATGACACACCATAACCCTTACAACCACCCGTCACCTACCTATGGTGCAACTCAGTATCCACATCCATATGTGATGTAGCCCCCTTTACCCTCCTGGGGTTCTGTGACCTCTCGGTCTCTAGATCTTTCCTTGTCCTGAGTCAGATTGACACTTCGGGTTCCTCTTTGAACCCAATTCAGCTATACAAAGGACACTTTTTCCTCTTTAAGCACAGGTCTTGTGATACCCTTACCCTCTATCTATGTGCTCTAGGCACTCTTCATTTATCGGGTGCTATCCCCTTTCCATTATCCCCCCTCCTTGCACTCGGGTCCTCGAGCTACATTCTTGCATGACCACATGATTCCCTGTTAAATCTTGGGCACCTTCAATCCCCTGAATTGTTTCGGGACTGTCGAACTCCTGATCTTAACGGTACCCCTGGAATGATGATTCATATTTATCCTCTCCAAATCCTATGGACCATATCTACTTCATCTAGATCAACAGATGAGATCTATTCGTGATTTCAGAATTATGAATTTTGAAGTCTCAAACCCTCGCTACCTTTGTACTCCAATCCTCCGGAGTTAATGATCTTCTTCCACCTGTCTCCTTGATTTTACGGTCACGATCTCCTCCGCGAATATGACCTTTGGGATTTTTTATTCTCAAACATCCCTTTCTTTCAGAGGGATTTCTTTGAAATGGATCGATCACTCACCACACATCCTTCAAATCGACGGCTATGCTCTCGCTTCGAGTTTTTGGCCTCCTCAACCAGATCAACAGTCCTACAACTCCTTCCTCGATAAACGACTGAGATCTTCTCTAGGTCTTTGGACCTGTCCTTCCTCCTCTTTCTTCTGGAGTCCTAGATCTGGTGCCACGTATCCTCCTTCACATAGATGACTCTCGTCATTTCTAGGACTTCAGCCTTTAGCGTTCTCAAATTTCAACAATGCAACTCTCGCGAGTGAATCCTTCCAGAGTGTTAGATCTCTTGACACCTTTCCTCCCTGATCCAACGATTATCCAACAGAGTGAATCTTTGTCCTCCATGCATCCCTTCACAGATCAACAATTAGCATGCTCCTTATGGGATCAACTACCCTTAACCACTTTAGCCTTCGGTGCTTCAAGATATTCTGAAACACTACTTCACAAAAAAACCATAGTACGATCCTCCAAAGTTCATGATCAGGTGACACTTGTCCAACCTAGATCAATGGCTATCGTCCGCTTCGGTTGTTCAATCTTTGGTGATGTCAAAAATTTCTCTTTCACATTCTCCTAGAGTGTCTTCATCTGGAATTCATGATCTTTCACCACGTGTCCCCTTTCTATATATGATGGCTCATATTCTCTTCGGGCATTCGCGATTCGACAGTTTCAATTCTCAAACTGAAAATCCAATGCAAATTTTCCAAGAGCTCACGATGTGGTGACAAGTGTCCCCTCCATAGATCGATGGATCTCGGCTCTTTAGTTGTTTGGCCTTCAAGTGTTTCAACGTTATAACTCCACCTCCTTCTATATCTCACGACCCATTAACATGTATTCCCTTTGAATCTAACGATCTAGATTCATTTCGGCCCTTCAGCTCTTCGGGCTTCAGAAGTTTCAACTTCTCTGTGCGCTCATTCCTCCCGAAGTGGTTCCATCCAAAATCAATAGATTTATGCCACATGTCCTTCTAGTTGATGGATGTTACCAAATGTTTTCAGAACTTTGTAACTTCAACAAGTCCTCTCTCTTGCATATACACAACATTAAAGTGTGTGCACCTTCTCCTGATCAGACGACAACTGATCCTTTCATGCTCAGATCCAACAGATAAGATATGTTTCCTCCTCCACGCTTCTTTATATCATTGGATGTTGATCTAACGGTCCATTATCCTCTCCCACAACCAATCTAATGGTTGATATCGCTCCTCCTCCTGATCTTCCACCTTCTCCAAACTTGGAATATTTTTAAAGTGTTCAAAGCTCTCGACCTTTGAACTTTCTCCTGCAAACTTGACTATCTAGGGTGTCACTTATACTCTTGAACGCATTGTCTCTTTTGAGATTTAGGACTTGGAATAATTTATTTTCCCACACACTCCTTGAGTTATTCCATCTGATATTGATCTCCGTGAATATTTCGATATCCCACACACTCCTTGCATTTCTAGGATTTCATCAAACTCAGATCCAAAGGATTTATCGAAAATAAATTCTTCTCGCCCTCCTGGAGATCTCCTTGTTCGATTCACACCCTGCATATCTCCTCCTTACAGAGTGTTCAATAACTTTGTTTCCTTTCGAACTCATGACATAGGTCCTTTTGTGCACTCTTGCACTCGCTTGATACCCACCTGACAGAGCTCTACAAAGTTCTCAGTAACTTTGTTTCTCTTTGATCCTTCTGCACAATCCCCCCCCGAAGGTATTCAGTAACCTTGAGTTTCCTCTTGAGTTTATGGTCACTCTAGTGCACCCTCCTGGCACGTTCTTTTCTAACTCCACAGAGTTCATATGTGCACTCCTTGCATTGGCTACAAAACCCCAAATGTTCTGTTGTGCATGCCTTGCACAGCCTAAAGAATCCAAAACGATATTATAAAAATCAATGAAGATAAAATAAATCTACCTCCTACTGCAAATGAAACTTATCATACATCCACAACATTCATTTATGAAAATACACAAACACACGATATGTAGGAAAAATCGCTTTTCTATTATGTATGTGTGTCTATACAGATGTTTACAAAAACTAGACTACAACAGAGTCCCAATTCTCTCAAGTTCTCCTAACCTAACTCTACTTTGAGTTCTTCTCCTAAGACCTCTCTACCCATATCTCTCTCTCCAGTCTCCTAATTACAAAAGAGTTCTCTACGAGCTTATCCTCTTCACCACCTTAGTGTTATCACTGTCTCAGTTATGACACCATACTGCTACAGCTACATTCCATAAATGAATGTCCAGACCTGACTACGATCTAGGATTGCTACAAGAAACCATTTAAGAAAATCCTATCCACTACTTGTACAAAGGTATGACTTGGCTCTTTTAGCCTTACAACACAAATCCCCCTAGGATAAGATTTTGAACTTAAAAATGGAGGATCAATGCCTCTCCCTTTCTCCATTACGTGCCTATGTGTTGGCTTGCTGACACTTTTGCTAAGGTGGAGTGATTCTCCTGCATCAATATGGAGGGATGTATTATTAACCTCCACCCACTCACCAATAGTCATATCTTGTTATTTCCCATCAGTAGTTGGGGGGACCCCCACCAGTATCCCAGATGCATTTGGTCTCTCACTCAAGTACAGAATGCCCCCCAACCCTCACATATGACCCTAATAGTGGTGGAAGTACTTCAAATTCCTATACGCCATATAGATCATCGTCACAAATCAATCCATATTTTCCATTTCCTGGTCCTTCTGAGTTTGTTACTCCTCCACCAGGACCACCACATGTCGGTGTTAACTTTGTTTAGGCCTTCGTCGTTCAACAGATTCATTATTTTGAAGATTTGAATATGAAAAATATGTCTCATCAACTGAATAATTCCAAGAAGAAAGGAAAAAACCGAAAAAATAAAAACACAAGACCAGGAGGAAATAACTCCCAACTGGGGTAAACCAAAATCAAGGAAACCAAAACCCCCAAGGGGGAAATACTAAAAATCAACAATGACAAGGGAAGACAAATAATCTCATAACTAACTTCCCTTGTGCTCTATGTGGTGAGTATGGACATTATACTCACCACTTCCCCCAAATTGTCGATTACAAATGGATGAAAGCATCCTTGAACAAATAACACCCTCCGACACCACCTGCCCCCCAACAAGCCCCACAACATTATTTGCAACCACCACCTCTGGATGTTTTGAAAAAATGCATTCCACACCAAGGTGTGATGAATAACCAATAGGAGGTAAACTCTCCTCCACCACAAATGGGGAAATATCAAAATCTAGGTTCCACTCAACCCGAGAATCCAATCGATCGCAATATCCTCCTTACTAGAGAAGAAGATATTATTTTGCAAGCACATAGTCGTCCATGCGACATGTCTCCTGAATCTACCCCAACCACCTTAGAAGAAAATCATGCTCCAACATGACAACCATTGATGATTCCACGCCCTAACATTGAACCTGTAACATCCACAACATTCAACTAGGCTATGCAACATAAAAAATTTGAACTGTATGCAAATTAAACATATACACACATAAAATCTTGCGGAACTTTATATATATAACTTAAAACAGAAAAATATGTTTTGTAAATGCACAGATTCATACAGAAATAACGGTAAACATATACATGCATCATAGAAAGGAATCACTCATAAATATAAAAATAGTTATAAACAACACACAGGAAAACCCATAAAAATAAACACATACATAATAATGCAACATGTAATTTAACACAAAATGGAAACTTATCTTGGTAAAAATATCACCAACTGCATGTAGACCTTCCAAGAACCTCCCAGGCTTAGACCATGCTACTCATCACTCTTAGCAGTGGGTCACTCCCGAGCTGAGACTAAACTCCACCTAGGTAAATGGATTCCTAACCGGGCTGAAGTATCTCAAACAATAGGAAATACTTTGTCACAGGTGCCAACTCAAACTAACAACCTACAGTCCCTCATCCCCCACATGCCTGTCCAACCTTAGGAAGTGTGCCCCTTATTTTCTCAACAGTCCTTCGACTAACCCATTTCCTTTCCAGGCTTCAACAACAGGTCGGATAGGAAGTCTCAGAACCCTGTAGTTGCAGTTTAGCACCTTCGGGAATCAATTCCAAAAAATTCTCTCACCTAGAGAGATTTTCTCACGGGCCCGACAACCCTCCTCTTCAATCTCCCATGGGCCTGACAAGCCTCTTCTTTAGTCTAACTCCTAATATAAAAAAGTACAGGTATGGGTACTGGTATGGGTATGGGTATGAGTATGGGTACAATGATAGTAACAAAAAGGTACCGAGGACAACTGAATGAGTGTGTGAATGATGATGGAATGAATGAATGACTGCAAATGAACTAAATCCAAACTACATGATCCATATTTTATGAGAAGAATGAAATGAATATATATTATTAACAGGTTCTTAACACAAAATAATAGAGATACAGTAAAATTGGTTTTCTATTCAATAACGAAATAAGTTGAAACTATAAAATGCAGCAGAAACAAGCTTGTTGGAATGGTGGCAGCTTATCTATGAGAAGAGATGTGATGGCAGTGAAAATTTGCAAGAAGAAGGTTACAATGAGGCTCTGAAGGCCTTTTTACAATAATCAAGAATTCCAAAAACCATAGACATCCAAAAACCTAACCCTAGGAGATGAAGCGCCAAAAGTCACGAGGGCCCCGTTTGGGTAAGTTAGTACATCAACTTCCTGGGGTCATAACTTTTGCATACGATCTTCATTTTAGGAATGTGATATCCCGTTGGAAAGGTATCATCAAGGAGATTAATTTTCGGGGATCAATCATGTATTTATATATTATTGAGGAGATATATCCCAAAAAACCTTCATTTAGGCCCTCAAAATGGCCCCAAAAGTTAAAACTGCTAAAAATAGTAAATTGCCAAAATTGTCAGAAAATTGTTTTGAGCTAGTTGGAAAAGGTGGGTGGCCACTGATATCCATTAGGATCAATACTCCCTCCTTAGGAAGCAATGGTCTCCATTGCATTGAGGTCCCCCATTAGATGAGGAAATTTCTACTGAATTTGGCCCCAGGTGAGCCACTTGCCTTGGTGCAGGAGCTGCCCTGCTTTGACAACACGATAAAGTTGGATCCTTTGTTGTCGAGTGCCCTTGATCTGTCTGTACACAATATGATCATTGGATGCCTGTTGTAGGAAGTTGGGGTTGATCTCTATTGGTGTCAATTGTTCTTCTACTTTTGAGGTGTCCAATAATGGTGGGAAATAAGGGCGAAGGAGATCCATGTTGAACATTGGGTGAAAACCAAGGAAAGGAGGAATGTTGAGCTCAAAATAATTATCCCCCACAACCTTGGTGATAGTGTACGACCCATAATGGAGTGGATGAAGCTTTCGATGGGGTCCTATAAGGCGTTATTTCTACAAGTGCAACCAAACTTTGTCACCCACCTGAAACTTATGCAACACCCGATGTTGATCATGACGTTGTTTGTACTTGTCATTGGACTTCTATAGGATATCCTAAACCTATTGGTGGATGTGTTGGATCTTCTCAATGAAACGGGTGGCTTTTTCAACTTCAGTTGGAGTAGGAGATGAGTCGATCGAGGTGACCGAAATGGGAAGTGCAACATCTATGGGTCCCAATGGTTGGAATCCCAACCCCACTTGAAAGGGGCTATAGTCGATTGAGCTATGCAGGGCTCGATTGTAGCTATGTTCGACATAGGGAAGGCTCTCATCCCATGTGCGAGGGTGATTTGAATTATACATGCAAAGGATATGCACAATAATTCGATTTACAACCTCAGTTTGGCCATCTGTCTGGGGCTGGAAGGCAGTGGATTTGGTGAACTTGGTGTCCAAAAGTGACCAGAGGCTCAACCAGAATGTGCTGAGAAATCGACTATCATGATCTGAGATAATGGTTTGTGGGATTCAAAAATGTACCCAGGATCATTCAAAGAAGAGCTTGGTAGTGGCCTTTGCTATGATGCTCTTCTTGCAGGAAACCATAATCGCCATCTTAGAAAAGTGATCAACAACCACAAAAACATAGTCATTTCCTTGCTTGGTGGATGGGAGGCCCGACATGTAGTCCATTGAGATGGATTCCCATGGCCTGTCGGGAGTAGGAAGAGGGGCATATAGGCCCTATTTCTTAGTGGTCGATTTGGTGATAGTGCAGGCAGTGCAGGATCTGATATACTTGTTGACCTCCTGTCGAAGTTTCATCCAGTAGAAATGTTTTTGTAGCATCTCCATTGTCTTTTCAATGATGAAGTGTCCTACCACCCAACTGTAGTGGGATTCCCATATCATATTTTTTCGCTCACTTGATGGAACACAGATATGGCCTAGATGACACAACAACCGATCCTGAAGATGGAAATTATCAACAACTACATTTGCACCCAACATTTGGTAGGTGGTGGTGAAGTCAGGGTCTGTCTCATAGAGTTGGGGCCATCCATATGTCTAATGTCTGTGAGAGTCTAGCACCATGGTGAGTGCCATGACTATTGGTCTGCTGAGGCAATCAACGATGCGATTGGTGCTTCCTGCTTTACACTTGATGTTGAGGTGGAATTGCTACAAGTATGTGGGCCACTTTTGATGGCGGTCATTCTACAATTTTCCCTGCGTCTTAGTGAAATGCAATGGCTTATGATTAGTGTGGGTGACTGTCTCCTTCCCAAGAATGTAATGTCTCCACTAGAGGCATTCTTGCACAATGGAGTACATTTATTTTTCGTAAGTAGGGTACTTAAAGACAATATCTGGCATTGTCTCACTATGATAGGCCACAGGGCGGTTGTGCTGAGTGATAACGGAACCCACAGCATAGTCTGAAGCATCTGTCTCGATCTCAAAAGGATGTTGCAGGTCTCAATCATCAAACACTTGTTTTTGGGACCGGCCCCACGCAAATTTCACCTTACCACCACTTCTATTTATTTGGATGAGGGCCCATGCAATATGGGAGAAACCCAACATGAACTTGCGGTAGAAATTGGCAAGGCCCAAGAAGCTCTGAAGATCAGTGAGTGTTGTTGGGGCTGACCAATCATGGGTTACTTGGATCTTGGCTGGATCCACATGTACGCCATGTTGATCAATGATGTAGCCCAGGTAATGGACCCTTTCCATGCTGAAGGAGAATTTTTCCAGGTTGGCGTATAGTTTGTGCTGCCGCAGGGTGTGCAAAACCTATTGAATATGCTTCAAGTGTTTGGACTAAGTCTTGCTATAAATTAGAATGTCATCCAAATACACCACTACAAAAGTATTGGTGAATGGTTGTAGGATATCATCCATCATCCTCATGAAAGTGGCTGGATAATTGGTCAAACCAAAGGGCATGACCAACCATTCAAAAAGGCCTTCCTTTGACTTGAAGGTGGTCTTCCATACATTTGTCTGTTCTATCAGGACTTGGTGGTAGCCAGACTTCAGATCAATCTTACTGAAGTATTTGGCCCCCATGAGTTGATCAAGAAGTTCATCGATTCGGGGAATTGGGTATCGTTTTATGACTATGATTTTATTCAGAGCCCAGTAATCAATATAGAGTCACCAGGTTCCATCTTTCTTCTATACCAGCACGATTGGGCTCCCGCAAGGTGATGATCTGGGATGGATGTGCCCCTTGTGGAGAAGTTCTTAGATCTGTCGCTTGATCTCATCATTCTATAACTAAGAGCGACGATATACTGGCCCATTGGGTAGCGGTGCGCCAGGGGTCAGATCGATGGGGTGCTTGACCTGGCAGTGCAGAGGTACCCCTGTATGTGAGGAGAAGATATCCGAGTATTCTTCCATGACCTTATCTACTTTCTTCTTCTGTGTGGAGAGGTCAGCCTCAGAGACCCTGGATGTGGCTGTGATCTTTCACTTATTCTGAGAGCGAATCATGAAGAAGACAAACTTCTCCATCTGAGAGATGACCTTCCTGCATTTCTTAGCAGAGATCAAGGAAATAACACTAGGTGGGACTACCTCGGGTATCCTATACAATTTCCTGTTCAAAGTAATAATAACACTATGAGACCTGGACTCATATACAGCATGATGTTTCCATAAATAAGGTTGGCCCAAAATAACATCACAAACTTCGAGAGGAGAAAAATCACATAATACCTTGTATTTGAAGGGCTTGATGTCATACGACAGTCGGCATTGTTGGCTGACGCGGAGATCACTTCCTTAGCGGAGCCATCCAATGGTGTACAGTTGTGGGTGCAGCGTTGTTGGCAGGGCCAACCGCTTGATGAACTCTGTTGATATGAGGTTCTTCTGGCTACCACTATCAATGATGAAGTGCAGTGGGTTGCCTTTTACCCACATCTATGAATGGAAGAGGTGCTCTCCTTCTTCTGGCTTGTCTGGTTCACCAGGATGGAGCTTGGTGGTAGCAACGTTGGCACTGGGTTTCGTGTCAATGATATGTCTTCCCCTTCCTGGTTTTGGCTTAGATTCATAATATGCATATGATTGAAAGGCTTTCACTTTGGCCACTAGTGACTACTTTGAGCGACAATCAACAATGTTATGCCAATGGCTATTATGGAAGTCACACCACTTCCCGATATCCTTCTTTGTCTTTTCGGTGTCCTTCTTTATCTTTCCAGTGTCCTTCTTTGCTTGTGGCTTGGACTGGTTGTCCTGATACTATCCATATTTTCTCTGTCCTTTGTTCGGTGGGTTGGGGACGCCCTTTCCTGGCTTTTGTTGTGAGGGGTTTCTAGGCCCAAATTGTCACGTCTTTTGTTTGAGCTTCTCCTCGATGTTGACGACATATCGGTAGGCCACGCCCAAGGATGAGATGTATAGAAATTCCATTTCGGTCCAGAAGTATCTATGAAGAGCACCATGATACTTGAGCACCCGATTTGTCTCTGAATCTTTGATACCCAACTTGGTGCGCAAGGTATGGAAGATATTTGTGAAATCTGGCACTGCTTGGTCTCTTTCTTGCTGCAGTGTGGTCCATTTGGTATACCGGTCGTCATAACTTTCGACAAGGTAGTATTGTTCCTTAATAGCATCCCTGAAGGATTCCCAGGTGGCCATGACTAAAAATAATGAGGTTTCCTCTATTTCCTTTTGCTCACAGAAAGTTTCCCACCAATCTTTGACATGGGGAACGACTTTGAGGAGCACAAAAGTAATCTTTTCTTTATTCAAAAAGTTATGGACAGAAAAACACCCTTCTAGTAGATTCAACCACTTGTCTACAACATCTACATCTATCTGACCTTCAAATATAGGAATATCGAATTTTATTTGTACTTTGAAGGGGGTGGCGCCTCCGTTCGAAGAAGATGCACCGCCTGTTGGTAGCCACCGAAGGATATGCGCGAAACTATCCATCATCTCTTTCCTCTGTTGCGTGAGGGCTTACTCAATAAATAGTTTGAAAGGATCTCTTGTCCCATCATCTTTCTTTTCTCTTGCCATGGGAGGTCGCTTGGGTGTGCGAGATCTTCTTTCCTTAAGAGAAACAAGCTCGAGACCCAACTCTTTGTACTTCGACCTCGTTGGGGACATGCATTAAGATGACAAGGAGTAGACCGCTCTGATACCACTGATCCATATTTTATGAGAATAATGAAATAAATACAGATTATTAACAGGTTCTTAACACAAAATAACAGAGATACAGTAAAACTGGTTTTCTATTCAATAACGAAATAAGCTGAAACTGTAAAATGCAGCGGAAACAAGCTTGTTGGAATGGTGGCAGCTTATCTCTGAGAAGAGATGTGACGACAGTGAGCATTCGCAAGAAGAAGGTTACAATGAGGCTCTGAAGGCCTTTTTAAAATAATCAATAATTTCAAAATCCCTAGACATCCAAAAACCTAACCCTAGGAGATGAAGCGCCAAAAGTCATGTGGGCCCCGTTTGGGTAAGTTAGTACATCAACTTCCCGGGGTCATAAATTTTGCATACGATCTCCATTTTAGGAGTGTGATAACCTGTTGGAAAGGTATCATCGAGAAGATTCTTTTTGGGGGATCAATGATTTCTTTGGCTATCGTTGAGGATCTCGATCCCAAAAAACCTTCATTTAGGCCCTCAAAATGGCCCCGGAAGTTAAAACTGCTAAAAATAGTAGATTGCCAAAATTGTCAGAAAATTGTTTTGAGCCAGTTGGAAAAGGTGGGTGGCCATCGATATCCATATGGATCACTATATGTATGCATGTTCCCAAATAGACACTTTTCATGTTGAGAGCTACTTTGGTCCACTTGTCGCCATCCTTCGAACTTAGGATAAAATAATTATCCATACTATATAATTTAAGGAATATTAATATAATATTTATTTTTGGCTTAACTCTTAGGCCCCTTATCCTTAACTCTTAGGCCCCCCCTTTCCCTAACTAGTGGAGTTTGGTACCCATTGTTACAAGAAAAATCTACTAAGTGTAGGTAGTATTCCCATTTTTATGGTTTATCCATCACATACATCCTCAACATTTCCTCAATCACTTGATTCACCCTCTTTGTTTGTCTGTATGATTATAGATGATAAGCTCTACTAAAATTCAAATTTGTTCCAAATCCCTTGAATAATCCCTTCCAAAAATTTGATGTAAATTTTGGATCTTTTTCGAACAAAATTGTCTTGGGTGTACCATGTAATCGAGAAATTTCTCTCATATAAACAACAACAATGTTGGTTGCCTTGTGAGTGAGCTTTACTGGAATAAAATGGGCAACTTTAGTAAGCTTATCCACCACTACCATAATATAATCATGTTGTTTGTTTGTTCTGGGAAGTTTGGTGATGAAATCCATTGTTACAACTTCCTATTTCCACTCAGGACTGGGTAATGGTTGTAGAAAACTATTTGGGTGTCTATGCTCAACCTTTACCTTTTGACACTCTAAACATTTGGCAATAAAATCAACAATTTCTTTCTTCATGCCTGGCCAATAATATTAGCTCTTGACAGCTGCAATAGTTTTTTTAAAACCCGGGTGCCCAACATAAGGTACATTATACATTTCTTTCAATTCCTGGGAATTCAATACATAAATCCCTCACCTGTATATGAAAATTTCATCATTTTCTAGCTTACAGTCTTCAATTTTCTGCTACAAAATACCTTGCTGTAATTTTGCCACTAACTCCATGTATTGCAAATATGTTTTTCCAGCCTCCAAAATTCTATCTTTCAAATCTGATTGGTGCATTCTAGTGGCTATAGCATGCAACTCATGCACTCTTCTGTTGAGTGCATCAACCACTTTGTTCTCTTTTCCCTTGATATGCTTTATATCAAAGTCATATTCACTGAGAAATTCTAACCATCTACTTTGCCTAGCATTTAGAGTTGGTTGATCAAATAAATATTTCAGACCATTATGGTCTATCATCATCTCAAACCTTTTCCTCATGAGGTAGTGCCTCCACTTCCTCAAGTCATTCACTATGGCTACCAACTCCAAATCATGAGTGGCATAGTTCCTTTCCTACTCCTTAAACTTCTTAGATTCATAACATACAACAAACCCATTTTGACTGAGGACTCCACCAATTCCTTCTTTACATGCATCAATGCATACAATGAAGTATTCATTTGTATATGCAATCCTTAGTATTGGATCACTTTTTAATAATTTTTTCAAGTGTTGGAAACGCTTTTCACAATTCAATGTCCACTGAAAATTAACACCCTTATTTTGCAAGGAATTGATTGGGTGTGCAATCTTTGAGAATCCTTGAATAAATCTCATATAGTAGCCTGCAAGGCCCATGAATGATCTGAACTCTGCCACATTCTTTGGTGTTGACTATCCTCTATTAGCTTCGATCTTCTCAAGATCCACTGTTATCCCATCCTATGAAATGATATGTCCCAAATAATGAATTTGTTTCTGAAAAAATAAGCACTTGATCAATTTGGCATACAACTGATGCTCATTTAATACTTATAATACCATCCTCAAGTGTTGTTCATGCTCTTCCTTTGACTTGTAATACCATCCTCAAGTATTCTCTGAAAATACCATTCACTAAACAAATGAAGACAACTGGTGCATTTGATAATCCAAAGGGTACCACTATGAACTCATAATGACCATACCTTGTCCTGAAAGCAATATTGGTGATTTACTCTTCTTTAATTCTTACTTGATGATAACCTGACCTAAGATCAATCTTGGAGATTTTTTTTGCATCTTTCAACTGATCAAAGAGGCCATTGATCCTTGGAATAGGATAATTATTCTTCATAGTTAGCTTGTTCAACTACCTAAAGTCAATGCAAAGTCTCAATGTTCAATCCTTTTTCTTCACAAATAAAAATGGGGCACCCCAAGGTGACACACTTGGGCCTATATAACCATTCTTAAGAATATCTTCAGGTTTCATTTACAATTCGTTCAATTCTAGTGTAATCATCCTTTAGGGAGTCTTGGATACTAGAGCTGCTCTGGGAATCAAATTTATGGAGAAATCAATGTCTCTTTTAGGGGGTAATCTTGGTATTTCCTTAAAAACATATTCAAACTCTTTTAGGACTACATAATCTTCAATATTTGACACCTTATCTTTTGGTGTCTCTTCCATATGTGATGCAAATATTTTACACCCTTTTATGTAACATTTCTTCAACTGCAATGATGAAATTGCTCTGATGGTTACTGCCCTAGGAATTCCCTGCACTCTCCTTAGGTTCCCTTCCTCATCCAAGCAAGTAAATTTCTTGTTATTAAAGTCTAGGATAACATGATGTTCATCCAACCAATCCATACCAATTAGACAACCATAGGAACCTAAAGGAAAGATGTTCAAATATTCCCTGGTGTTCAATCCATTCATGTCCATAAGACATAACTTAACCATCTCATTAACTTTTCTTTTGGCACTGGTATTCAGCTGCACCAACCAATATTTTGCCTGCTTTGTTATTGGAAAATGCAAACTTTCCATCATATTAGGATCTATATAACTATGACTATCTCCTAAATTAATTAAAATAACAATGGTTTGGTTGTTGATCGTACCTTCCACTTCAATCATATGTTGTTGATACTATGCTTGTTTGTTGTCCAGGGCTGCATAGATCCTTGGTACATTTTTTCCCATTTCCTCCATTGTTTCAACTTTCTCTACATTGTGAACAATCCTCACTTTTTCACCTCTGTGAGGACAATATCTAAACATATGATATCCTTTACAACCCCAACATCAAATATGTGGTTTTCTTGGCCTTTGTCCCCCTGTCTCAATCATTCTAGGGTTTCTAGAATTTTTTTGTCCCTAAGGATTATTTCTGAAGAATGGTGTCTTAGTCCCCTTCTTCCTCTGATCCATATTGAATTTCTTTTTGTCTTCCCAAGCGTTTTGGAAAGTTGGCCTTGATTTTTGCTGATCATATAGGCATTTAGCTCATCTTATGGTATCCTCCAATATTTTGGGATCATCATATTGTATTTTGTCACTGATGAATGATGGAAATCCACTCAAATACCTTTGAATCTTAACTGTCTCATCCTTGATGAAGGAAACATACTTAAACATTTCTAAAAGACTTCTTTCATATTCATCTATGGTCATTCTCCCAATATTGAGTTCACAGAACTCTTTCATTTTCTTGTCATAGTATCTCTTAGTCAAGTGTTTCTTTTAAAAATATTTCTTGAATTCCCTCCAAGTAACATTTTTCTCTTTAATGTGTTGCAACTACACAAGATGATCCCACGACATGGATTCCTTTATGTTGACTTGATAGATGGAAATTATTCCTTCTGCATGAGAAGAATAATTATGCAATTGAAAATACTTTCTCATTCCCAACAACCATGTCTCTTCATATTCATCCTTCTCATGCTCACCATCAAATGTAGGAGGTTTGATTTTGTTCATTTCTCCTCATATACCATATACCCCATACCTCTTATGCTTCCTGATAGGGTATGGACTTGATATTTTGTGTACTCTCTTATCAGAATGCCTCGGGGAGTGATGGTTATGTATACTAACACTTCTTGTTCTTGTTTTCTCATCAGGAGACCTGTGACTTCCTGATTTTCTTGAGCCACTCTCCTTATCCAAATTCGTTTCTATTATGTTCAAGCTCTGCATTAACTTCCTGTTGAAGTCCTCCTTCTACTACTTGGCTCTCATAAGCCTTTCATTATCATATTTATGGCTTTGGACATCCTTCTACAAATTTTTAATGGTCTCTACCATATTCATGTTTTCATCCCTTCCTTCTCCATGTCCATTGGATTTTGTTCCTTCAATTCCCATATGGAAATCCATCCCTATTATCTCATATTCCTGGTTGTAAGCCCCTTGTGCATATTCCATTCCTCAACACTCTATGTTGATCCTAATATGATATAGTTGTGTTAACTTTGCAAAATGTGCAACCAACAAAAATTTGTCAGGTTAACTCACTCATCAATTTCACGAAAAATATGAACCATTCTGGTTCAATAATATATCATAATTATTTCTTCTAATTTCCTAAAAAATTAATTTCCCAGATCAATTTTTTGGGTGAATAATTACATTATTATTTTCAATACATTTTCAATGCTTTCTTCCATTCTCAATTATGAGTCTTGAGTAGAAAGTTATGGTTATTTGAAAATTGTCCATTAATGTTTTTGTTTGCTCTTCAACTTGGTGCAATTATGCGTTGTAATTATGCATTTTTGCACCTACTCCATTATATTTTTAGTAGGATATCAATTAGGCTTCTTC
This sequence comes from Picea engelmannii, assembly GCA_009831015.1. Classification (NCBI taxonomy): domain Eukaryota; kingdom Viridiplantae; phylum Streptophyta; class Pinopsida; order Pinales; family Pinaceae; genus Picea; species Picea engelmannii. The sequence goes on along the minus strand of ML835802.1, from coordinate 8,573 downwards.
ATATACATATTTGGATAGTATTTCCAAGTTTCACCTCTTTCTGGGTTTTGGGCTACTAGTTACAACCTACCTAAGTTCTAGGCCAATTAGTGTTTTTGATCTGGAATGCTAGAGGTACCTTCTTTTCCATCTTAAAATTTTTTAACATGCCCAAAAATTTAATTCATCTCTAGGAATATTTTCTATGGTTCAATATATTTCCATAGACTTCTCTTGTACCTCAATATGATTCCATAGTAAAAAGTTATGGCCCTTTGAAGTTAGTTGGGTCTTAAAATTTACCCTCCACTATTTGTCCTGTAACTTCCTCATAAAAGCTCCATTTGACGAACGATTTATAGCATTAGAAATATCTCTCCGGGATATTTCATTTTGGATGCAGAGACATAGTGTACCTTAGTATATTCTTTTCTCAAGGCTTTTGAGTAGCTAAAAAAGTTGTTTAGGGCCTCAAAAATGCACTGCAAAAAGATGACCTTCAAACAATATAAAACATCGCAGATTTATTTTTTCTACTGTTGTACACCATCCAAACGACTTCACGCGCACAAATTTGAACCTCTACACCCATATTTAGCATACACAACAACATCATAAGGTATTTCATGCTCCGTGCACCTATAACCAATGTGGATCACTTCTGTATTGCGCCAATAACTGGTGTAGACTACTTTGGTGTCGTGTGCCAATATCCACCGCGCACAATTTTGGTGCATGCGCTAATACCTGTTGCACGTAGTTTTTGTGTCACACGATCATACTCCATGTGCATTTTACTCTACGTGATGCACCATTCCGAATTTTAGTACGCCCCCACCGCGCACCAGTACTACATGCTCACCATTAATTAAAATGTCACGCGACAACATATACCCACATTGCGCACGCACGAATAAAATTCCTCTGCGCTCTGTCAATACTCTGCACACCACGGGTGCCATTATTATGCATGTCCACACCGTGTGCACCAATATTACACATGATCCACTCATTCTGCACCACACAATGCTAAATTTAGTGCCCACACCTACGCACCAAAAGTTTTTGCGCATTACCATTTTGCACTACGCAGTGCCAAATTTTAAGTGTGCACACCCGTGCACCAATATTTTCCATGCAATGCCACTCTGCACTGTGCAATGCCAAATTTTATTGTGCACATCCACACACCAATATTTTTCCACGCAATTCCACTCTGTACTGCGCAACAACAAATTTTAGTGCGCGCACCTGTATGCCTATATTTTTCCGCGCAATGCCACTCTGCACTGCGCATCACCAAGTTTTAGTGCACGCACCAAAATGCCAATATTTTTCCACATATCACAATCTTTTCACTATGCATCATGCATTTTTAGTATGCCCACCTACACACATTCATTTTTATGCGCATCAATTCCTCATGAATTCCACTATAGAAATTGAGGTTTTCGCCTAATTGTTTCACAGTTTTTACCATAGACATTCTGCAACTATGAAATTTGTTCAATTTCACCCTAATAACACCAATTCAACCTCTGCAACAACAAATTGTTGTTGGTTGACATTCCTGGAACACATTTTTCCCAAACTCAATTCATGAATTGAGAATTTTAATCAACTAATCTCGCTCCATCTATCATGGCTTCCCTGTAATTTCAAATTCGACTAATTCCAGGTCTGAATTTGCTAGAACATATACTAAATTAAGAATATCTCACTACTTGGAAAACATTCTCAATTTTCCCATGAATTTGACAACAGACATTGGGGATTTTTCCCAATTCCATGCAATTGCTTCTAATTTTTACCATGGACACTCTGTAACTTGAAATTTGCCCACTTCGAAAAGAATCCTCGGTGAAATTTCGCTTCAACTCAACTTTCTTAGCCCATTCAAGATCAATGTTGAATATTGGTGCTCCGATACCATATTGTTACATCCCCAACCTCCAACTGGGCTATGCCTCATAAAATTTTCGAACTGTATGCAAATTAAACATATACACACAGGAACTCTTGCGGAACTTTATATATATAAATTAAAACAGAAAAATTAATTTTGTAAATTCACATATTCATATAGAAATAATAGTAAACATATACATGCATGATAGACATGCATTACTCATAAATATAAAAACAGGTATAAAACACACACAAGGAAACCCATAAAAATAAACACATACATAATAATGCAGCATGTAATTTAACACAAAATAGACACTTATCTTGGTAAAAATATCACCAAATATGTGAAGACCTTCGATGAAGCCTTAAACCACGATACTTATCACTCTCAACAATGGGTCACCCTGAAGCTGGGACTAAACTCCACCCGGGTAGAGGGATTCCTAACCAGGCTGATGTATCTCAAACAACAGGAAAGAATCTGTCACATGTGCCAACTCAAACTAACATCCTACAATCACTCATTCCCCACATGCTTTTCCCACCCCAGGAAGTGTGCCTCTTCTCTTCTCAACATTCCTACCCCTTCTCTTCTCAACATTCCTTTGGTTTCCCCACTTCCTTTCCGAGATTCAACAAAAGGTTGGGTAGGAAGTCTCAGAACCCTGTAGTTGTAGTTTAGCACCATTGGGAATCAATTCCCAACAATTCTCTCACCTAGAAATATTTTCTCACTGGCCTGACAACCCACCCTTTCAATCTCCCACAGGATCGATAACCCGCTTCTTCAGTCCAACTCCTAAGCTAACCATGTACAGGTACGGGTACTTGTATGGGTATGGGTATGGGTACAATTATAGTAACAAAACGGTATGGAGGACAATTGAATGAGTGTGTGAATGATGATGGAATGAATGAATGAATTCAAATGAACTAAGTCCAAACTATATACATGGATGTTCCAAACTTGAAACTTGTCATGTTGAAAGCTACTTTGGTCCACTTGTCCCCATCCTTAGAACTTAGGATAAAATAATTATCCATACTTTATACTTTAAGGAATATTAATATAATATTCATTTTTTTCTTAAGCTCCCTATCTTAGCCCCTTATCCTTAAACTTTAGCCCCCCCTTTCCCTAACTAGTGGAGATTAGTCCCCCATACGATTTTATTGTGGTCGGTCTGCACGCAACGATGTATTATATTAATGATAAGACATATAAAAAAATAGGCTCACTGGCCTTTAAGATCTAGGCTCTCTGGCCTAATTCCATACATAAGCCTCCTATCTTATAATAACTAGCTCACTAGCCTATAAAACACAACATATACACAAAGGCTCCCTGGCCTCAAAATCACGTGCACTTAAGTTTGTTGCGCACAGTATCCTCAAATGTGCACACTTCATCATTTTGGTGTGCAGTAAATGTGCGCACTATACCATGGAAGGTTCATACACAAATGATATAAAAAATATCACCAGCTTAAGTACATTTTCATTTACATTTACAATTAGGTTCGGCCTAGGGGTATTGCAGAACCCAACCCCCTTATACCCCACATACCTTTACAGTGGAATGTACATAACCCTCATGCTAGGTCAACCCATAATTATAGTCTCATTGTCGACTTAGCATAGTATCTTGCAACCATGTATGTGTTGGAGGTCCTCCAAAATTGTCGATCACCATGCAATTCCTTACTTTCCTCCTTGGGGGAAGTTGACCCATCTGATACTCGACTCATCACCTTTGATCTATATAGTGGAGAACCATGCCTCCCCACCCTAGTAGCTTTTCAAATACTAGTTAAGATCTAGAAAATCACAATTCATCAGTGCATAATTTATGAAGGTGCATCCACATGCATCATTTCCAAAGTAGTATGGAAGAAACTTGGCTCACCTGAGCTAGTACCAGCTGCCATCAACCCTGATATCTTATGATGGTTGACCATCATCCCCTGAAGGGATCTTCCAAAATGTCCCCGTAGAAATTGGGGGAAAAACTATCTTAATTGAAATTAAAGTTATCGACGCCCCACTTGATTACAATATCTTGTTCGGACGTAGCTACATGTATGCTATGAATGAAGTAGCCTCTTATATGTTTCATATGATGATAGTCCCCCATAACGGAAAAATTGTCACCATCAACCAACTTACACATTATGAGCCAAATCATTCTGCCAACATTGATAACATCCTCCCTATTGTCTGTGGTAGCTCAGATTATTTTCCAGTCGTTAAAATTAGCCCTAGAATATTCAAATACCCATCCTTGTTAGGAAATTATCATGGAGAACCACCTCTTCTCAACCCATCTCCTTTATCACAAGTGTGTGTAGTTTCCTCTAACAAAACAAATATCGGAGACAATACTCCTCTCATAGAGTCCCCTCCCCACATAGAATCTCCACCAAGTGAAGAACTATTACATTAGGAGTTCCCTGAAAACACCACTGCACCACTTATCTCAGATCCCCCCCGCCCTCCAAGGGAAAATCCTGGTTTGGGATACAGTCCCCCAAGCCATTACCCAAATTCCCTTTTTCTATCCCCCACCTGGAGTCCAAGCATTCCAGGTCATTGCTACCCTCACCATTCCTAACATGGTTCTCGCCATCCCTATATGGTATCTCCATCCACCCTCTATGGTCCCTGCATCATCTCTCCCTCCTCAAACAAAAGGATTACTGATGCATATTCCAGTATAGGCCCCTACCACACCACTCCCACCACAAACTAGCGGCACCACTACCACTATTCGGGGCAGACGGGGGAAGAATGAGCCCATAGCTCCACCCCCTCTCCTGGCTCAACCTCCTTGTGCACTATGAAAAAGAGAAGGAAAACCCACTCACATATGTTCTACTCTTCCCGATTTATGCAATCTTATCCAACTCCCTAGAGAAACCCCATTTCTTGTCACTCCACCAAGTACATCCACTGCTACTACAAATTCCTCCACCAGATGAAAGAAATTGTTACGAACCAAGTTCGCTTATGCCATATTCTCATAATTTGGCCATTACACTCATCATTTCCCATCTCTAAATCAATTAAACCAAACATTAGCCGCAATACGCAACACATCGCGGCCAAATCCCTCTCAGCCACTCCCCACATAGGCTCACATTACTGACATTCATTATATTTCATTGTTGGTCCCCGAGTGAATGAGGTACCATCCACAGTATCATGACATTTGGTTTATTTCAATCGAGCCATCACACCCCGTACATGATATCCCTTCTATGTCCTCACCCCTTGAGGAAAATAACATTTACCCATTGACAGTTCCCCCTATCATCTCCAGGATCCCCTATATTCTCGCATTTTCCACTGTGATGAAGATAACTTGGAGGAAATAACTACCCATGATTTCCCTTGGAATGCACTCCATCATTGAGCACTTTTCCTCTCATAAGAGGTATTTCACCCTCATGATCAAGCCCCCATGTGTGTGATCGAAACCAAGAATTTTATTCCTCTGGGGCATGTTGACTGGTTCAAGAACCCTATCCCTTCCCCCGATGCTTTTGAAGAAGGAAACATGGAAAAAATATCCCCCACATTTAAAATTGACATTTCCATTAAACCAAGCATCATAGAAGAAATCACCATTGGCATCGCATGCTCCCCTGAAGAAATCACCATTGGCATCGCATGCTCCCCTGAAGAAATCATTTCTTACAAATCTCTCTTTCAGGAGTATCGGGATATTTTTTCCTAGTCATATACGGAGATGCCTAGCCTCGATCCTTCTATAGTTGAACATCGAATCGACACATGGATGGATATCACCCCTGTTCGTCAAAATAAAACCCCCCTACACCCATCCAAAGTTGCATCTATCAAAGCCAAAATTGACAACTTACACGTTACCAAGTTCATTTACCCTATTGTGTACACTTCTTGGGTCTCCAAACCCATCCCTCTTAACAAAAAACAGGGAACTATTTGTGTCTGCACAGACTTTCGCGAACTCAACCATGCTTGTCCCAAAGAAAAATTTCCAACCCCTTTCATAGACCAAATAATTGATGATTGTGCTGACCACGAGGCACTTTCCTTTATGTATGGATTCTCCGGCTACAACCAAATTCAAATCCACCCAACATACCAGTACAAAACCGATTTCACAACCCGTTGGGGTACCTTTTCTTATTGTGTTATTCCATTTGGACTAAAAAATGCCAGTGCTACTTTCCAACGGGCCATGACCTATGTTTTTCACAATCTTTCTTGCACCATCCTTGCTTATTTGGATGACCTCATTGCTTGATCCAAAAAGAGAACCCAACATTTAGACGAGTTATGCATCGTTTTTCAACGATGACGCCAATATAATATCTGCTTGAACCCTATCAAGTCTGTCTTTTGCATCACTGTCGGGTGCCTCCTTGGGTTCATTGTCTCCCAGTACAACATCATTTTGGACCCCCTCAAGTTCCAATCTATCACCAAAATTCCACCACCTAGGACTTTATGCCAACTACAAAGCTTGCAAGGAAAAGAAAACTTTTTACGTCACTTTATCCTAGACCAAGCCACTCGCACACATGGTTTTCTCCGCTTAATGCACCATGATATCCCATTTTGATGGGATGAACATGCTCAAACAAATTTTTATGATTTAAAATATTCCCTATCCAATGTCTGTTTGATTAGTCCCCCAGACTATGATTGTGATTACATCCTCTACTTATCAGCCTATGTTGTTTCATTCCTAGAAGTCCTCATCCAATTAGGGAATTATGGGTGTGAACATGTGATTTACTACATTAGTAAAAACCTTTCAATACCACCCTTGAAATATAATCACAATGAAAAGATCATGTTAGAAATTGTCCTCGCAGTCCAAAAACTATGGAATTACATACTACTTCGCACTACCAAGGTTGTATCCGACTGCAACCCCATGAAGTACTTGTTGAGTCGAGGACAGATCAACATCAAATTTTCCTAATGGATCGTTATCCTCTAGGAATATGATCTAGAGTTATCTACTCCCAAAAGAAAGAAATCTCTTGTCCTAGCCAAACTCAATATGGAATTTCCCTCACACATCGAATATCACTCCATCAATGAGGATTTCCCTGATGAACACCTCTTCTTCATCCCCTTAGATGATCCCTAGTACGAAGACCTTCTCGTCTACCTTTGTAAACAAAAGTTCAGGTATCACCTCTCTAGAGATGATCGCTGACTTGTTATCCATCAATCTCACTATTACCTCCTCATCAAAGACATTCTTTATCAATGTGGGGTCGATAACATCCTTCGGTGATGTCTTACCATTGATGAAGCTGACCGAGTCTTGAACGATTTCCACAGCGACGCTTGCACTGGTCATCTCTCATGTATGTGCACTACCCAAAAAATCATTCCAGGAGGGTAATTCTAGCCCACGTTGTTTCATGATTGCATCCATGTTGTCAAGCAATGTGATAAATGCCAACTTTATGCAAACAAAGCATGATCTCCACCATCTCTTCTACACCTAGTCATCATAGCCAACCCCTTTTGCAAATGGGGCATCGATTTCATGACTTGCAATCCTCCATCTAGTAATGGACACAAGTACATCATGGTGGAAATAGATTATTTTACCAGATGGGCTGAAGCCATGCCCATATTTAACAACCTTGTTGACACAACAACGCATTTTTTCTTCAAACATGTCATTACTCGATTCAGAGTCCCACAACAATTAGTTTATGATCATGGAAAACAATTTGAGAACGAGATATTTGCATAACTCTCCTCAAAATTAGGCTTCACCCATGATTTCCCCTCCCCATACTAACCTCATTCCAACGAACAGGTCAATGCTGTCAATAAATTCCTCAAAACCATGATACAATGTACCATCAACAAACATAATACCAATTTGCATCATATGTTGTTTTATGATTTATGGGCTTATCGTACAGAACTCAAAACTTCCACCTATTTTACACCGTTTCACCTCATCCTTGGGATCAAAGCCACCCTCCCTATCGAGTGTGAAATCTCCACATTACGCAATGTCATAGAGCTCTTACCTGACATTTCTCCCATAGAGCAATGCCTGATGACCTTAGAATCACTTGATGAATACCATCGCTGTTATCACTGAAATTTCGTCCCCACAGGGCGACAAGAACTCCGCATCGTCAACACAGAAAAATAGTCATTCATGGCATAAGGTTAATTCCACAGCATAACAAAAGGGTCAAAACTATACAAAATGGCCAAAAATTACAAGGCGCTTTGCACCCACTGGGCGCGCGCGCGCGCGTAACATCTTCGTATCGGGAGCGCATATGCGCGGCTATGGGGTGCAAAACCCACGTGCCTGCCAAACGATGCATTTATGAAACTGGTCAGCCTCCCAACCACTAATGGATCGGCTCCCAATTCGATTTGACACCAAATCCGAGCTCAATCTGCGTGGGGAGGCTGGTCAAAGACTTAATTGTGCCCTAAAGAGCCCCTTTTTACATTCAAAAGAGGTTGCATAATAACCCAATGCTTGGCTATAAAAAGCCATGGATGACCACCATTTCTTCAAGGAATTCTTCATACTGTTATGCTGCTGAGATTGCTAGAGACCTCTTCTTTGGCAACACACATTGTAAGCTGCATTTCATAAGCTATTCACCCCTCACTTGAGTGAATAAGCTTGGAGTTCTTTC
>ML835801.1:47947-58551 GCA_009831015.1 Picea engelmannii | reverse complement strand
TATAAGGTGTTGCAAAATATTGGTACTATGGCATACAAATTGGAGCTGCCTGCATCTTCACGAGTACACCCAGTTTTCCATGTTTCATGCTTAAAGAAGGTGATAGGCAACAAGATCCCAGTTCAAACTATATTACTATAACTTAACGAGGAAGGAAAAATAATATTGGAGCCTAAATCCATCACTGACACAAGAATTTGCCAGCTGAGGAATAGATCCATTTTAGAGTATCTCATTAAATGGAGGAAACTACTAGCTGAAAATTCCACTTGGGAAGATGATTATTTTATACAAAAGAATCCAGAGTTACTCAAGTGTTGTGGATAACACTTGTCTCAAGGGGAGGGGCATGTTAAGCCCTAATATTGTCTCATTACCCCTTAATTGGGGCATATTATATTAGTAATGTTATTTTATTTATGTTGGCTTTAGGCCATTAGTTGTAATTATACCTCCTAGTCTCCTATATATACCAAGGAGACATTTTCATTTTGAATCATCTCGTACTTGAACATTTAAGTGGGGTAAAAGGAGGTTGTCCCCTCGAAGAGGCTTATTATCTAAAAATTATCTCTTTTTCAATGCGTTGAGTACTTTTTCTAAGGTTTTTCTATGCTTTATTGATATTTGGTTCTTAACAATGCACCCCTTCACTAATCTCAATCTCTCAGGTGTCCCATTCATTTATCAGGGTCTCTCTAGCACAGGTAACCATGAATCTCTCTACTAGGAACTCAAGGGAACTCAATACTAGGAAAAATACCATCAAACACTTCCCACTACGATGCAACTCACACAAGAGTTCCCTCTTCAGACATGAAAACCTATCTCTTCAGTATTTTTCTCCAAATATGCTTTAGATACACTCCAACATGCTCTAGAATTCTCCCTTCGTGGATGCTCCATCTCCAAACTCTCTTTATTTATCACTACTTGTTGTTCATGCCCAAAAAGTTGACTATCTAAAACCCCCTCCAATATGATTGTACTCAACCCCCATGCTCCCAATAAATATGGGATGTGACTTCTCACACCCACCCTCTTACATGCATTCAATGATTGGATTTGGGAGAACTAAATCAGAAATAGAAGTTTAATACATAATGATAATAAAATTCAGGGATGTGGGTGAATTAATACACATGGATATTTACCCTCGTGTATCATTTTTAGACATTATCCTAGACTCTCCCATCTCTTCTAAATTAGATCAGTCCCCATATCTATCCATGTCCCCTTAGCAATTGGCAACACATTTTATTATTAAAATTCAAAAATACATTTGGAATATACATCATTTGGTCGTAGTAACACACTATATCTACATTAAGCATTAATTAAACTGGGGATGTTACAAAACTGCAAACCCATGGCCATACCCATGATCACTAATCTAAAGAAGGTCACAAATTTAGATTTAGAGTTGATGGATCCCATGTTATATAATAATTTGATAGTTTTCTTGATGTATTTGGTTAACAATAGACCCAATATTTGTTTTGCAGTGAACACCTTAGGTCAATTGTTGCTGGAGCCAAGGAAAGAGCATTGAGTAGTATCAAAGCATGCAGTTTGATACTTTAAGGGAAGAATGGTGTATGGTATGAGATATCTTGGAGATGGTGAAGTGAAATTGTAAGGGTATTCAGACTTAGACTAGACAATCAGTGCAATATGTAGGAAGATCACCTCAAGGTTCTACTTTATCTTGGGATGAACAATAATATCCTAGTTCAACCGGAATTATAATTCCATGGAACTTAGCTCAAGAGAGGCAAAATTAATGGAAGTTAATACTGCTTCTTGTGAGGTCATCTAACTTTGGAAGTTACTAGATGGATTGTTTGATCAAGGGTTGTATCCCACAATTATTTATTGTGATAATCATAGTTGCATTAAACTCTCTGAGAATCTAGTGTTTCATGACAGGTCCAAACATATAGAGATCAAATATCACTTCATATGAGACATGATTCAAAAATAAATAATGAAGTTCCAGTATATTCCCACATATCAATAGGTAGATGATATTGTGACCAAGCCCTTAGCAAAAGGGAAGTTTGAAGTTGTAGAGACAAACTTGGATTCATGCAAAATTACTTCCTCTATAGGAGGGAGTGTTGAGAAATGTAGCTCAATCATGAACTTCTTTCATAGGTTCAATGTGAACATGCATTCAAGAAATTTCTTTGGTGACCACTCTGTAAAAGTAATCAATAATTCTATCTTGTAATTTCACTTGAAAAAAGAAGAAGAAGTGAAAGCGCTATGTTTTAAAGTCAATTAATCTTAGAATTCTAAATGATATGTTCTATAAGTTCTTGAAAATTAGTGATTTAGATGAGGACTTAATCTTAGCAACACATCTCAAGATCAAGATATGTGCTAGTATGATTGAGGATATTAGTTACTAGGATTGAAGATATTATTTATCTTCTCTCAAAGCATAAATAAGATAGTATAAGAGAGTTCAATTATACATATGAGAAGAGATAAAGAGAGTTTGTGGAAGGAAGAGTTTATCACGAAGAAAAGAACAGAAGATTGGATAAAGAGAGACGACTAAGTACAACAAACCACAATCCATACCACCAGTGTAGGTGTCTTTTCTTCATGCACAAGGCATGCATCTTCATATGTGGCCATATACCTTCATATCTAGCCATACAGTGTATTGTTGGAATGTGTTTCAACGATTGAGAGGGAGAAAGAGTGATTTGTTGTCAAGGAAAGGTAGAAATAGAGCAGGTTGTATTGTTGTAGATATAGCCCTTTTCACAAGTCATACACTCTTGTTTGAGGTGATTTCAGTCACCGTGCAACTATTAGTTTAAACAAGATATAAACCTTGTAAACTTTGATCAATGGAATGAAAAGATTATTCAAAGGATAAAACCCTATGTGTGTGTTCTATTTATTCCACCGCTCATTTTTTCAACTATTGTGTAACTAATTCAATGTTCAAAAAAATATTTTTTGACTCATAAATTAAAATGTTTGGAATTATTTAATTTTAAAAATAATATAATAACACAAGAAACCTAAAAATATTCAATAACCTTAATTATTTTGTTTTAAGAAATTGAGGGAAAGAGAGTAATCACAACTTTATGGATGACTTTAGGGACAATCTATCTCATTAGTTAAGCCATATACATATGAATAACAAAGGATTGAACTCAAACACACCAAAGTCTATAATAGTAAAAATAAAGAATATTAAGCTCATACACAAGTATTGGGGAATATATCATAACAAAAACATCTTATTAATTGTTATCAATAAAAAACAAGACAAGTTTAAGAGCAACAAGTCCCTGCATAATGCGTAGGTAGTGAAGAAGGATCTATAATACCCAACATGAGAATGGTAGGTTGTGTGGCATGTGTGGTAGTAGCATGAGAAAGATAGTGAGTTTCTTGCAATGTGTCTAGAGCCATCCTCTCTTGAAATTTCCCTCCATGGGCATGTTCTACTTATACTCCATATGACAAGCTCAATTTCCCTGTATGCATTGAATCAAACACTACACTAATCCAACATCAAATCTAGCAGTTTCAAAGCCAGACGTAGGCACAATGTCGCTAGTTTCTTGTCTCAATGGAGTGAAAGATAGCAGTTTCAAAGTCAGAAGTGAAGGGAGAGGCAGGCACAATGTCACTAGATTCTAGTCTCAATTGAGTCATAGGGAGATACTAACATGAATTTCAACAATATTAAATTTGTGTTTCCAATTTATTTTCTTGACTGGATAGTCATTAACAATCTAAAAAAAAATTGGTTTTGGCTTATCATTCCTTTTGGTAAAAACGTTTCTCCAGCTACAAAATTAACAACACAGTCCAAAATCTAAAACCTAGATTAAAAAAAATTCCCAACTTCTAAATCTAAAGGTCACTATCACCATTCCCCACGTTGAGGTGACTCTTTCAATTTTTTAGATGTCTGTATTTTATAGGTGAAATACAAAGGTGTAGAGATAATCTTATGGGGATTACGTCATTTGGTTAAAGTGTTTTTTAATAGACTTTAGAATGTTAAACTTTGTGGGATGCGACTCTTTCAATTTGCATTGCATCTATAGTTTATAGCTGAAGTACAAACGTGTAGAGGTAATTTTATGAGGTTTACATTGTTTGATGAAAGTGCTTTTTCCATAGACTTTGGAATGCTAAACGTTTTGTGATGTGTCATTATATTCAGTTACTGATATACCGTTGAATTTAAACTAGGACCGGTAGGATATTCAACTATTTATCAAGCATAGAATGAAATATGAAAGAATGACACTATACTTAAAATGTAAGTGCATGCACATAGCTTTATAACATCTCTCAAAATGTCAAACCATAAGTCTGAAGGCTCACTCTCTCAAAGATTGCATGACAAAACACATGTCAATGGATGAAAATTCACCATGGGTTCTAAAGGATTAAAAAATTGCCATAGGTTATAGAAAGAGCTAGAGGGCCCCAAGCCTTATGGGTAGGTATTGAAAACTGGTTATAGGTAGCCATCCATTCCCTTGAAAGAGATATGTTTACAACCAAATTGGGGTACATAATAGTTGATCAATCCAACCACCTTGCATTCAAGCAAGTTCATTTTCCCTCTACTGGCTCTTGAACCATAAATCTAGTTGGTTGTGATTCTGGTACTAGGTTAAATGAATCAATTGGCTTTGTTGTTGAGTAAACTTGCAACTATCTTGAGGAAATAATAAGTAATTGAAGAAAAAAAATAAGATTTACTTTTGAGTTAATGCACTAGAGAGCCTATTTTTGGTTAGTTATGTACTATAATACCCATGGATTTGAATCCACATTTTCAAGAATATTTTCAAAGGTATTTCCTTCCGAGCATTTCTAGTGGATTTGGTGTTTTGGGTACCCATTGAATGGGAAAAGGAATTTGTGAAAATTCATATATGGTAATTTCGCTTACTATGTTAAGTAGTTGAATTATGCATTGTTGGTTAGCACAACAGTGAGAAAGATACATCCATTCACAAAGAATTCCATTCACCGCTATGGTCTCGGGATACACCCATTCACAGATAATTCCAATTACCACTATCAGATCAGCTCATAAATGCATGTTGATAAAGTTTGGTTTCATACTTCACAATATTCCTTTAGCTTTTATGGCTTCCACCTTACACTTGTTGGAAATAGTGAGAGGGGGTGGGGGGGGTGAATCATTATTACCTCTTTTTAAACAATTAGTAATTACTTTGTTATTTTATTAATCACCACAAAGATCAACAATGGAATTGTATATAAAATCAATTATATAAATATAATTAATTGGAATTACAAGTTTTTATAAAGAATAATCTAAGATAGTGAAGGACACCAATCCTTTTTAGAGCACCAACTCAAGGAGACATAAATCCCTTTCTTCATAGCACCAACCCTAGGAAGCACCAAATCCATTGTTTTAGTGCACCAACCCTAGGAAGCACCAAATCCATTGTTTTAGGGAACCAACCCTAGGAAGCACCAACTCCCTAGTCTTTAGGGCACCAACCCTAGGAAGCACCAATTCCCTTGTTTTTAGGGCACCAACCCTAGGAAGCACCAAATCCATTTTATTCACACTTTACTTAGTAAAAGATGTGAATCCTTCCTTTCTCCTCCCTTCCACCCTCACTGCATAAGTATCATCAGTTCTTCTTATTTGGACTCATCTTCTGCTTTTGGTCTTTGATCTGGACTTCAGAGACATTTCTTCTTCATCGATCTCTCTTTCTTATATAGTATTCCTAATGGTGTGAGAGTTGAAGCATTGTGTCCCTTTGTTTGTACCATTGCATGTCTTCATTTAAATTAACAGTAATAGAATTTTTCTTTTAATTTAGAATTAATATCTCCCTCTATTTTTATTCATGCATTAGCGTGAAATATTTTCAATTTAGTAAGAGGGATTTTCATAAATCGATCACATGTATGGATCGATTTCTTTTAATTCGATCCCATGCCTTTTATTTTATTCCTAATCTTTTGTTTCATCCCCAGTTCTCCAATAGATCATATTTGAACTTTTCGATTAGTTTTCCAATCCATTGGATGTATTTGATCACTTAATATCAATCACGAAAGAATCCAGATCCTGTCTGGTTCAAAGTTTCTTCCTGACAGAGGAAATTTTTTTCCTCTGCATGTTAAATTCGTACAGATGCACTTTTAGGAACTCTATTCCATATGACCATAGGTGGTGACTGAGTGCTAAGCCAAACAATTACTTAATCACTTATCAATATTGGCAGTCACGTTTTATTTTCACGTTTGAGATGGACAATTCTCTTTCATTTTGGGACTTCGACGTTTCGGTGCTTCAAGTATTTTTTCTCATAGGGGAATATAGATATCCCTGAAGGATGTACTCCCATAGTGAAATAGCTTGTTGACATCACTATTGATGTGGCACTAGTTGAGTGGCTACCATGTGTCACTTGATTTGTGACTTTTACAGTCCTTATGTGCCACATCAACCTTGACACTTGTCACCATTTGATTCAACCACATGTCATATTCGTCTTTTTCCACGTGTCTTACTTTGTGACTTCGATACTTCATGGCTTTGGGAATTTTGACAATTTTGTATTATTCTTCGATTATTGTCAAAGTG
Source organism: Picea engelmannii (assembly GCA_009831015.1). Classification (NCBI taxonomy): domain Eukaryota; kingdom Viridiplantae; phylum Streptophyta; class Pinopsida; order Pinales; family Pinaceae; genus Picea; species Picea engelmannii. The sequence goes on along the minus strand of ML835801.1, from coordinate 51,920 downwards.
TTGAACAAATCTACCACCGTATATTTTTAATTGACTTAATCATATGGCCTTTGTTTATTCTGGAACTCTAGGGTTCAGGAGTTATTCATTTATATGAGTTTTTTATCGGCATAGTAGGCCAAGGCTGAAGTTTACCACCTTCCTTGTTGGCATGCTATGAATAGATCAACGGTTGATAGGATTTCCTATTCTTCCTCTGATCTCACATTTTACGAATGTTCATGACTTTGGGGTTTCAACCTTTGGGTAAACTTACCTGTTTTAGACTCCTTTTCGCCAAAGTGGTCATCTTCGTAGTCGACCAGAGTTCATGACTTCAGGGCTTTGGTATTTGGGTAAATTTACTTGTTCTAGACTCCTTTTCACTAGAGTGGTCATCCTCGGAGTTGACCGGAGTTCATGACTTCAGGGCTTCGGCCTTTGGGTAAATTTACATGTTCTAGACTCCTTTTTTTCAGAGTGGTCAGCACCGGATTTGACCACCTAATCCAACGACTCGTGTTGCTCCCAAAGATATCTTAGATAAATGGTTTGCATGAGTTATTTTAATTTGAGACACTGGGATGTTGTGGCTTATGTTGTCCTTCCAATAAACTCAATCAGATGGTCGAAAATTCATCTGAAGTCCCTCCTTGATCTAATGGATGGAAAGATCATACAAAGCTCCTGCTTCAGATCTGACGGTTGAGATTTAATCCTTCCCAACCTCTTGACTTCACCTTGATCTAACAATCCTAGATTATCCTGAAATATGAAATACAGACTCCTTTGTGTCATCTCTTTTGATCTTCGATTAATGTTCTTCCTTATGAGATTTTGGGTTTATATTGGATTCTTCTCCACCCTGTTGACTGAAATATCCCTGATCCGGCTGATCAAGATATTTGCTACTATCTTACTGCTCGAGCGTGCAGATCTGATACACTGGGGGTTTCTGGATGCGTTTTAGTGGTCAATGAAGATGTTCTTTTGTTTAAAGTGTTTTCATGTCAATTATTATGGTTGCATGTAGGTTATTATAGTTGCATGTAGCATCACAAAGGTTTTACAATCATAAAATGATGCATGCAATAGCATATAAGACCAACAACTCAATATTATGACAAATAACAGTGCATGCGTGGGAATACAAATCGCCTACTGAAATATATAGACTAAACGTCAGTCAGATCTCATGGATTTGTACGGGAATACAATCAAATGACAAAGAAATACTCGTGACCACAAGAAGACAGCAGATCTGCTGCATGCACGGATGGAATGATAAAAAATAAACGATCCCGGATGAGCACGGTGACCGCTATCAGTTGGAAAACTGGATCTCAAAAATCAACTGTCGAAATGATCTCAAAACTGCTCCAATCAATGCGCCCTAGCTGCTGCAATGGAAATACTGTCTGACGAAATCCAGAACGGACCTCTACGGCTCTAGATCTGAAACCCTGGGGGTTTTGAGCCCTTCCTTGGACACTGAATGCGCCCCAATGGATTCCACCGTCGGAATCTGTCGCTATGTATCTCAAAACGATCGCCTCGTCCCATAGTGAAATGGGCTGGAAGGATTTGGCCGGATCTAATGAAGAACCCCTGCATGCAAAGCCAAATGTCTGTACGGCATGCATGCGCCCTAAATAGCTGTATGGGTCACTCTGCAAGATTCCACCGTCAGAATATGATGAAAACTGTCTCAATGGAAGCGCCCTGGCTAGCTCTCCACTAGGTCGGAATGGATCTGCAATCGGGACCACGGTCTACTGCAGATCTGAGAATCTCTCCAATAGCTTGCACCCTCCTTGGCTAAGCTGCGCCGTCCTCACAGAATGCTCCTGAAATGCACGATGAAATACCTGGATGGTATCTCCGACAGGCGAGGGTGTGTCTCTCAACACCGAAACTAATCAAGGGTGGTTGTTTCCTTCAGAAATCCACAAAACAACAAGGTCGGCTCTCCTCCTCCTCTGGAAGCTCTCAACATCAAATCATAATCATGCATACTCAGGAATTAGGTCAAATTCCTCTCTATATACCCTTTCCGACCTAATTATCCATTGACATCACTTAACCTAGGCGCCCTTTCTCCTAAGTGAAATATTTTTCCATTAAGTCGCCCCCTTATCACCTTTTTGTTCTATTTCTTCGTTGACTTAGGCTTAAGTGATTTTCCCTAAGTAATTAGGCTTAATTTATCATTTAGCCTTAATTCCTCCTTATTTCTCCATATGGTTCCCTGTTTGTGCCTGACTATAGTCTACGGGAACATATAGACTACTAATTCACTCCCTGCTGGCCTAATCTTGGGGATGGGACATCACAGTCCTCCCTTCCCGAGATTGATTGTCCTCAAGCAACATCAATCCTGGGTGTTGCAAAATGTGCTCTCCCTCCCATGTGCCATCCTCCACTGGAAGACCCCTCCATCTAACCAATCACTCTCTGATGATCCTGCTCCTCAACCTACGCTCTCTCTGCTCTAGTATCTCCTCGGGTACGAGTTCTAACTGACCCTCCTCATCCAAGGGTGGCAACTCCTGTGAAGTGCTGATCTGTTGCCCCACTACCTTTTTAAGGCAAGAGACGTGGAAGACGTTATGGATCTTACTACCCTCTAGTAGCTCTAGCTCATATGACACCTCACCTATCCGTCGAATGACTCTGTATGGCCCATAGAACTTAGGCTTCAACTTCTCTACTCCGCTCCTCTTCAAGGAGGACTGTCGGTATGTCTGTAATCGCAGGAAAACCAGGTCTCCTACCTCGAAACTGTGCTCAACTCTGTGCCGATCTGCATATACTTTCTGTTGATTCTGAGCTGCCTGCAAGTTCTCCTTCGCTGATTTCAGAATCCTTCGACTCTCTTCCATCCAATCCTTGGCCCCCGGGACCCTGCTGTCCCCAAATGCCGCATCTATAAATGAAGGTGCATCGTACCCATACAATGCCTTGAATGGTATCATCCTGATGGACATATGATAAGTCGTGTTGTAGCAATACTCGCCCATATGTAACCATCTCACCCACGTGCATTGTTGCCCCCCCACATAGTTCCTCAGGTATCCTTCCACCCATTTGTTGACGATCTCTGTCTGCCCATCTGTCTGTGGGTGGTAGCTGGTACTCGTAGCCAACTCTGTGCCTGCCAATCTGAAAAGCTCCTACCAAAAAGCGTTGATGAAACGCCCATCTCTATCACTAACTATCTGCCTAGGCAAACCGTGCAACCGGAATACCTCCCTGAAGAACAACTCTGCTACCTGTATGGCCTTGTAGTCCATGGGTATGGCAAAGAAATGTGCGAACTTGGTCAATCTGTCGACCACTACAAATATGCAGTCTCTTCCCTGCACCCTAGGGAGACCTGTAATGAAATCCATAGAAATGCTCTCCCACTTCTACTCTGGAATGGGTAGAGGCTGAAGTAACCCTGCAGGATGTGTTTGCTCAGACTTATTCTGCTGACAAGTCGTGCACTCTCGTATGTGCCTCAACACGTCATCCTTGAGACCCTTCCATGAGAATATCTCTCTGATCTGCCTATAGGTTTTGAAGTATCCCTGATGCCCTGTTGTTGGTGAATCGTGACATGCCTTCAGAATCTTCCCCTTCAGGGTGGATTCTGGAACCAAATAAATCCGGTTCTTGTAGAAAATGATGTCATCAAGAACTCGGTACCTATCATCAATCACCTGCCCATCCATTACCTCACAAGCAAATTTGTTCTTGGAATATTCCACCAACAAATGAGCTTTCCAATCTGTACAGATGTCCATCATCGAACATCCTGCTGGTCTCCTGGACAATGCATCTGCCACCACATTCCTCTTTCCCTTGATATACTCAATGTCAAAGTCGAAGGCTTGGATATTTGAGACCCACTTCTGTTGCCTCTCGCTGAGGTCTTTCTGCTCAAGGAAATACTTGAGACTGTTATGATCAGTCTTCACTACAAATCTGTTGCCAACCAGATACTGCCTGA
>ML835801.1:5212-47847 GCA_009831015.1 Picea engelmannii | reverse complement strand
TTTAGAATGCATTACTGGATTTTTAGAGATACTTATGGCACTAGTGTTATCACAATTAATAATAATGGGATCATCATATCTTATTTGTAAATCTTCTAATGTTTGCTTCATCCAAAGAACTTGTGTGCAACAAGATGCAACAACAATGTGTTTTGCCTCTGCTATGGAGAGTGATGTCAATGTTTGTTTCTTACTTAGTGACGCTACCAGACACTTTCCTAAAAATAATTCTCCTCCACTAGTGATTGTCCTATCATCTCTACTATTGGCCCAATCTGCATCAGTGTATGTAGTTATATTGAAGTATTTATCTTTTGGATAACATAATCCAAGTTATAAGGTGCCTTTAAGATATATGAATATTCTCTTTACTGTTTTTAAGTGAGTTTATTTACATGCGGATTGAAATCTCCCTACGAGTCCTATAGCCACCATGATGTCAGGTCTTGTTGATGTTGAATAGAGTAGACTTCCAACCATTGATCTGTACATCGTTTGGTCTACTTTTGGTGAGTCATCTTCTAGGCTTAGTTTACATCCAGTGACCATGGGAGTACTAATAGGTTTACTGTCTTCCATTTGGAATTTTTTTATCATTTCCTTGATATATTTGGCTTGGGAAAAAAATATCCCCTTTTCTATTTGAGTTACTTGTAAACCTAAGAAGAAGGACAGTTCTCCCAGCTTAGACATTTCAAATTCTTCTTGCATTTCGGTTGCAAACTTTCTACTTAGTATAGTAATATTACTTCCAAATATCATGTCATGTATGTATACCACCACAAAAATCATGTTTTGATTCTCAATTTTGATGTATAAGTTGTTTTCAGTAGTCCCTCTCTTATATCCTTGTTTTTGCAGGTACTGATCAAGGTTTGAGAACCATGCTCTAGGGGCTTGTTTAAGACCATACAAGGCCTTTTTTAGTTTTCACACATAGTCCTGATTTTCTATTAACGTTATGGTTTCTCAACATAGACTTCTTCTTCTAGTGTTCCAATAAGGAATTCTAACTTGACATCCATTTGATAGATTTTGAAATTTCTGAAGCATGCAAATGCTAGGAACATTCTAATGGCCTCAAGTCTTGTTACTGGAGAAAAGGTCTCTTCAAAATCAATACCTTCCACTTGGGAATATCCTTTGAAAACTAATCTTTCTTTGTTCTTTATAATCTACCCATTTTCATTTAGTTTGTTCTTGAAGATCCACTTGGTTCCCACCACATTCTTTTCCTTGGGTCTTGGAATTAGTTCCCAAGTATGGTTATTCTCTATTTGGTCTAATTTTTTATTCATTTCTTTTATCCAATATTTACTTTTGTTGGCTTCTTCAAATGACTTAGGTTCTATCAGGGATAACATTGCTTGTTTTGAGTCAAATGTGAGTCTCCTTCTTGTTTCCACTCCTAGATTTTTATCTCCAATAATCTGACTTTCAGGATGATTCTTTTGAACTCTTTTTAATAGAGCTTTAGGCAAGGGAATTTTTTTATTGTCTTTGTCATCGAGATATGGTTCATTTTATTTTGTTTCATTATCATTATCTTCTTGCTGCGATTCTACATCATCATCAACTTGTTGAGATTGTTTATCAATTTTTTATATGTCTTGGGATATGATTTTCTTTAGTTTTAGATGATCTATATTTACATTGGCACTTTCCATTATCTTTAGTAGTCTAAGATTATAACATATGTATGTTTTATTATTAGGTGAATACCCTAAAAATATTCCTTCGTTAGATCTTGGATCAAACTTTCCTAAATTAACTTCAACATTCTTAATGTAACATTTACTTCCAAAAATTCTAAATTGTTTTACATATGTTGGCCTACCAAACCATAGTTCATCAGGATTTTTTTCATGGTTTGGTCTCAACTGAGCTTGATTAAGTATGTGGATTGTTCTGTAGATTGCGTCTCTCCAAAAAATTTATGGAAGCTTGGCTTCATTTAGCATGGTTGTTGCATCTTCTTGAACTATTATGTTTTTCCTTTCTACAACATGACTCCTATTATGTTTTTCCTTTCTATTATGTTTTTCCTTTTGAATTAGTAAAGGTGAATTCTCCTCCATTGTTTGATCTGAGACATTTTATTTTGAGATCTGTTTCATTCTCTACAAGGGATTTGTATGTTTTAAACTTCTCAAAGGATTCTAATTTTTCTTTTAGAAAGTATACCCAGGTCAATCTAGTGTAATCATCAACAATCAACATAAAATAATGTTCACCATAAGTACATTTACTTCTAGTAGGACCACATAGATTTGTGAATAAGTTCTAAAGTTTTTGGTGTGGAATTCTCTTTTGTTTTGAACCTAGCTCTTGTTTTCTTCCCTTTTTGACAATGTTTACAAATAGAATTTGAAGGCTTAATAACTTTTGGTAGATCCCTTACTACTTCCTTCTCATTAGCTTTGATCAAATTTTGAAAGCTTAATGTACCAACCTTCTATTCCATAACCAAATTTCATCTACTTGGATTAAACAACATTTTTCTCCTTCATCTATATTAAGGATATACACATTGCTAGATGTTCTTGGTACAATTGCTACTAGCTTTCTAGTGTCCTTTTTCTTGATCTCACATTTCTGAGAATCAAAGGTGATTATGTGACCTTGATCACATGTCTGAATTGTGCTTAGGAGATTATGTTTGAGATTTTCTACCAAAAGTACATCTTCTTCTTTGGTTTTTTTATTTCTTGAATTGACAGTGCCTTTCCTAGTATTTTGGCTGACATATTATCTCTAAAGGTTAATTTTCTCTTCCTTTCTTTTTTATCTTGAGAAATTTTCTTTGATCTCCAGTCATGTGTTTGGAACATCCACTATCTATATACCACTGACATCCTTGGTTTCTCACATATAGGGCTACATTACATTCTATTTTCTATTTCTTCCATACTTTTTTATTATTGAGAATATTGATCTTTTTGTCATATTTTGACAATCTACATTCACTAGATTTATGGCCATAGTTGTTGCATTTGTAAGATTCAACATTGTAGTCTTGTAAGGGAGAGAAGGAGTTATAATTTCTTCTTTATGCATTATCCTTATTATATTCATATCTTTGGACATTTCTTGGATTGTACTTTCCATAAGCCTTACAGTGTATCTCTTTATATCCAAAATGTTTGCATGAATAGAAATAACCAAGGGAGATATATTGATTTATGTTAGAGGGATTCCTTTTGATGCTTATATTCTTCTCATCACCTTTTTATTTAGTAGGAAGTGTATATTTTTGTTTAGTTGGGATAGTTTTCAATCTTTTTGTTGTTGTCTTGTTTTCTATTCTTCTTATGGGGCTCTTAAGAACATCTTCATAGATGATTTTGTCATTTTCTTTTTTTGTAGAGGGATGATATCCTAGTCCTGTTTTATCATTTGATGATATCTGACTACTAAGACTGTTATTTAGGATTTTTGAGTTTTTCTAAAACTTAAATTGAATATCTTCTTTTTCTAATTTCCCTTTTAGTTGAACTATTTCATCCTCCAATATCTCACATATTTGTTGTTTTTCATTGAGATATTTATTCAATATTTCTTTTTTTCTTTTGGTTTTTTGGAGTTGAGTTTTTAACTTAATAATCAATTGTTCTGACTCACTAATGGTTTTGGAAACTTCATTTTCTCTTGATTTAGTAGCTTGTTCAATTTCTAAAAGTTGTTCCCTTAGTAACTTGTTTTTCTTTTTAGATTTTCTTAGTTCTTCAATTGTATGAATGAATTAATCCTTGAAATTCAATTATTCTTCATATTTTGAATGATTATCATCTTGATTTTTTATTCCCATAAATAGAATATATGGCTCCTCTTCTTCACTTTCTTTAGATGAGATACTATCTTCTTGGGTAAAGAATGTTTTCTTCTTCTTGTAGAACTTTTTTTTTATCTTTGGTTTTCCTTTTCTTCTAATCTTTGAAGGTTATTTCATCATCACTTTCCTCCTACTTAGGATAGGGAAATTTATTGGCAATGAATCCATTTGTTTCATAGTTGAAACATATTATAGGAATCTTTCCTTTGTATTCTCAGTCCCTTTCTTGATCTTTTTCATGAAGTTGGCAATTTTTTCATCAGATATATCTGATAACTCATCATTGGCCTTTTTATCTTGCCTCATCTTTGTTTTATATTCTTTCAAGGTTGTTTCCCCTTTTGATGTTTTTTTTCTCCCTACTCTCATCTCATATGCTGTAAAAATTCCATGAAGATGATCTACTGTGATTTTGTCAAGTTCTGGACAATCTTCAATTGTGGAAATCTTGGCATCATATCTCATAGGTAATGACCTTTAGATATTTTGTAGAATAGGTTTATCGGTAAGTTATTCTCCTTCTTCTATGATTGAATTAAATACCTCATCTACTCTATGAAAGTATTCAACAATGTTCTCTTCTTCTTTCATTTTCAAATTTTCAAACTGAGCTCTATAGGTTTGTAGTTTGGCTTCCTTGACTTTACTATTAACTTCATATATAACCTCCATTTTTTCCCAGATTTCCTTAGCTGACTTACAATCCATTACCTTCACACATATACAATTTGTCAATCCTCCTAGAATGGAGTTAACAACTCTTGAGATGCAATTGTAAATCTTCTTTCCTCTAGTATCTGTGGGTGGAGTAGCTAGTACAGTGTAACCATATACAACAGATTGCCAGACATCAAAACCAAGAGCTAACATGTAGCTTTTCATTATTATTTTCCGGAGAGCATAACCACCTCCATTAAACAATGGTGCTTTGTTGGAAGACATTCCCTCTTATTGATCCATTTCAGGATCTACCTTCAAATTATTAGACTGTGTTGAAGGCACTCGCTCTGATACTAATTATTGTAAATAATGAGAGGGGGGGTGAATAAATATTACCTGTTTTTAAACAATTAGTAATTACTTTGTTATTTTATTAATCACCACAAATATCAACAATGGAATTGTATATAAAATAAATTATATAAATATAATTAACAGGAATTACAAGTTTTTATAAAGAATAATTTGAGATAGTGAAGGACACCAATCCTTTTTAGAGAACCAACTCTAAGAGACACAAATCCCCTTCTTCACGAAACAAACCCTAGGAAGCACCAACTCCCTTGCTTTAGGGAAAGCACCAACTCTCTTGTTTTTAGGGCACCAACGCTAGGATGCACCAACTCCCTTTTATTCACACTTTACTTAGTAAAGGATGTGAATCCTTCCTTAATCCTCCCTTCCACCCTCATTGCATAAGTATCAATAGTTCTTCTTATTTGGACTCTGCTTATGCTTTTGGTCTTTGATATGGACTTCAAAGACACTTTTTCTTCACCATTCTTTCTTGCTTATATAGTCTTCCTTCTAGTGTGAGCATTGAAGCATTGTGTCCCTTTGTTTGGACCATTGCATCTCTTAATTTAAAGTAACAGTAATATCATTTGTATTTTAATTCAGAATTAAAATCTCCCTCTATTTTTATTCAAGCATTAGCATGAAAGCTTTTCAATTTAGTAAGAGGGATTTTTCATAAATCGATCACAAGTATGGATCAATTTATTTTAATTGATCCCATGCATTTTTATTTTATTCTTAAGATTTTGTTCTATCCCCAGTTCTCCAATAGATCATATTTGAACTTTTTGATTAGCTTTCCAATGCATTAGATGTATTTGATCACTTAATATCAATCAAGACAAAATCCAAACCCTATCCGATTCAAAGTTTCTTCCTGACAGAGAAATTGTTTTTCATCTGCACATTAAATTCATAAAAATGCACTTTAGGACCTCTATTCCATATGACCATAGGTGATGACTAAGCACTAATCCAAACGAGTACTTAATCACTTATAAAGATTGACAATCACATTTTATTTTCACATTTGAGATGGATGATTCTCATTCATTTCGAGACTTCAATGTTTCGACGCTTCAGGTAGTTTTACTGGTAGGAGAAGCTAGATATCCCGGAAGGATGTACTCCCAGAGTGACGTAGCTTGATCACATCATTGTTGATGTGGAACTAGTTGAGTGGATACCACGTGTTGCCCTAATTTGTGACTTTTACAGTCCTTATGTGCCACATCGAACTTGACACTTGTCACCATTTGATTGGGCCATGTGTCATATTATTATTTTTCCACATGTATTACTTATTTACTTCTGTACTTCATGGCTTCAGGAATTTTGGAACTTTTATTTTATTCTTTGATTATTGCCAAAGTGATGAATAGATCTACCACCGTAGATTTTCAATTGTCTTGATCCTATGGATTTCGTTTATTCCCACTGGAGTTGACCACCTTCTTCCTTGGTTTTCTCGGAATAGATCAATGGTTGAAGGGATTTCCTATACTTCCTTTGATCCGACGGTTGATGGAAGTTTGTGGCTTCGAGCCTTTAGCCTTTGGGTAAAATTGCCTTTTTTAGACTCCTTTTCACTAGAGTGGTTAGTGTCGGAGTTGACTAGAGTTTGTGACTTTGGACCTTTGGCCTTAGGGTAAATTTTCTTGCTCTAGACTCCTTTTCACTGGATTCGTCAATGCCGGAGTTGACCAGAGTTCATGACTTCAGGGCTTCGACCTTCAGGTAAATTTACTTGTTCTAGAATCCTTTTTGTTGGAGTGGTTAGAGCCAGAGTTGACCACCTAATACAATGAATCATTTTTCTCTCAAGGAGATATTAGATCAATGGTCTGCATGAGTTATTTTAATATGAGACTCTGGAATATTATGGCTTACGATGTCCTTCCAATAAACTTGATCAAATGGTCAATAATTCATCCGAAGTCCCCTCTTTATCTAAAGGTTGGCGAGATCATTTGAAGCTACTACTTCTGATCTGACAGTTGATATTTAATCCTTCCCAACCTCTTGAATTCACCTAGATCTAAGGATCCTGGATTGTCCCAAAATAAGAATGAATGGATCCTGTGTATCATCTCTTCTAAGCTTCTATTAATGTTCTTCCTTCTGAGATTTTGGGTTTATATTGGATTCTTCGGCACCCTGATGACATCAATGACAATATTGTACCATTGTGTCCAACAACAATCATATTTTATTGTAATCTCATAGTAGGAATCAAAGTTCTATGTTTCTTAATTGAAAGATATATGATCTATTATTGAAAGGAGGTCAATTTCTCTTATTACTACAAAGAGTTAAAGCATTTTTTTTCCTAATAAAACTTTTTGAGAATTTTGCATTACTAGAGTAGATATGAGAAAGGAGTCATGTCTTGATATCAAACCTTTAAATCATTTTCCTTTTACCTATTTCAAGCTCTTAAGTTGATTAAATTATGTCTCTATTTCTATATCTTTGTTACAAATATTTGCATATTTTTAAAATGAGAATTCATATTTTATCTAGAACACCAAAGTACAAGAATCATAAATTTGCTTTCCTAGTCTTCAACTTGTACTTCACTGGTTCAATTCTAACATAATATTGTTTGAAATATGTAGATGGTTATATTGTCTTTAGAGTCACTTTGCTCTATATGTATGGTAATAATGTAGCCATGTAAAACAAAGTAGGCTCCTTATTCTGCATTTTTGTAATTCATTAAAGTCAAAAAAATTAAACTAAATATTTTCTCTACATTTCTATAATTCATCAAACTTCTTACATGTTTGTAGCTTTCAGCTTAAAGTTAATGAAATTTAAGTTATAATTCGGATATATGTGTATTTTAATTTATTCTCTATACTTTTTGCATAAGAATAAATCTCATGTTATTTTCCCTAATACATCAAAACTTCTGAACCTTAATGTGTTCGTGATAGTATGGTAGTTTGAGATAAATCAGCGTTCCTTTTAACCAATGACATGCAGGTTCTTCTTATCAGAATTCTACAATTGTGATAGTCCTTCCATAAATAAAAGTCTACATATTTGGGAAGGGAGGCACTATGAATATCTTGTATTGCAGTTGACTATCATTATCAAATAGAAGGGGATATTTACATTTAGTATTTTCACTCTCAAGCTAGTATTGATGAAGACAAGGAATAAACCAAAAAATGTGTTTTGTATTGTTGTAGGCATCTAAAATTTTGTTTATAAGGTTCAGAAAAAATAAATTTAATGATAGTTTTATTTACAAAAATCACATATGCAAGTTCATTAGAATGAATTTAGACACTAATTTGTTGCTCTTTTGCATAAGATTTCATTAAATAATTATCTAATTGAAATTGATATTTTATGCTTCCCGCTACCATGGATCAATCCTAATCGAATCCATGCCCGGAAATCATGCATAGTTTTCCATGCACAGAAATCAAGAGGAGAAAGAGTCACCTGCAAACATGACTAAATTGAAGAGGTAACTATAAAAAATTAGGTCTTAAAATTATAGGTACAGACCTCTATTTCAATCTATTTAGATAAGTTCATTGATGAATGCATTGGATCAACTTTCCAACTCCAGTTCCTTTTATTATTGATTCTATTATGTGCTCCCCTGGTTTCTTATTGAAGAAGTGGATAAATTCCATCTAATAGAGAGTCACCAAAAGTAGTGGTGAAAGAGCCCCAAAATCAATTCCATTCCCCAATCGAACTAGTTGAAGAGAAAGCACGTTTAAGAAGGTGATGCAAGGTTGAAGAAGGTGATACAAGGGCGATAAAACAGGTGATACACTAAGGGGGATGAGGAAAATAGTAAAGGGGTGATGAAGGCGGTGGTAAATGAAATGGATGAAGAAGACATTGTCATAGCCAAAGAAGACACCACCATAGACAAATTGGTTTGTCATAGCAAGTTAGAGTAAATGTGAGAAAAAGGAACAAAGGACATTTCTAGGAGGCGGGTCATGGAAAGAGGAAAGTGTAGCAAAGGACAACAAATCCAAAGTCAAGCAGATAGGTGCAAGATGGTTCTTTCAAGACTTTACCATCTACAGAAATGAAATTTCAAATAATGTTAAGTAATTAGTAGCATTAATCAACCTTAGAGAAATAACATTATAGAAAGTTGGTGAATTATCTTAAATTTGTCCTAGGTCTTTCTCCATATGAGGCCAAATAAGACAGAGCATTCGTTGATTAGCTAAGAAAAAGTGTTAGTATATTTGATTGGCAGAGAAAAAACATGTTTATATTTTTTAATTGGAACATAGTCTTAAAAATTGATATGTGTATGGATTTTCTTGCAAACCAATTTAAATGGTAGCAAACCCATTTATATAGTCCCAACAACGTGAAGTCAGGGACTAATAAAGGTTGATTTAAATGAGAGAAAAAGAAGCAATGATAGAAAATATTATTCTTTCATGAACAAAACCATCAAAAAGTTTAGTGGATTCAATCAGACTCATCAATACACTAACAAATTTGAAAGAGTTTAATTATCTTCCTTGATAAGAACTTTAATTATCAACGAATGTAATTTGACAACAAGAAAATGGTATGTACATTAGAAGGTTTCTATTCTCATCGCTCTCGACCTCATCATATTACTTGTGGCCCTGGACACTAAAATGCCCCCTTTTATGTAAAATCCGCTAGGACCTAGATAAATGTATAAGCATACTCATAAACTTTTTTTTTGTTGCAACAATATTATTTCATTAACAATTTTTTTCTTTTTCTTTTTGTGGATTCTAGAAATATTCTATTAAAAACAAAGTAAAGATACAATAAAAAATTCACTTATGCCTATGAATGGAAAAAAATGAGGCCTTCCCTTATTGGGAAACCAGGATAGGAAAAATACATGATCATCTTTCCTACCCTTTGGGGGGAAACCAGGTGTACAAAAATAGTGAGAGAGATTGTTTGTTTGATTACTGTCATAAGACCAAAAAAATGAAAAGTCATAATTTAGAAAAACTGAAAAAAAATAACATAAGCCTGAGAATCATGTATGCTTGCCGATCACGGTTGGAGGACCATACAGAGGAACATATTCTACAATGGGGAAGCCACCAAATTCGTTTTCATTCTCGCTAGAGGAGATGGAGATGTCTAAGCTTGGTTTCTTGATTGGGAGGCATGTACTCTTGATAAAGGGAGCCATCAATGAACTATGATTTCCTAGAGTAGTCTCAGTGGTTTGTTTATTGGAATTGTCCCGAGGAGCCATGGGGCTAGGGTGGGTCGCAAAATAAAGATAAAAGGTGTTGGGGGAGGGAGGAGCTGAAGGATGATGGAGAGCGGTGGGGGAGTGAGGTGAGTGAGGAGAACTAGGAGGGATCTGAAAAAATACACCTGAGAGATTGTGGAGGGCATGGGAGAGCAAGTGTTTTACCACCTAGTAACTGCGACAATGTATGGAGGTGTGTCGAGAGGCTGGGAGAGAGCCTGAAGCTTCCTCTTCCCAATTTTCAAACAACTGCCGAAGAGAGTTAGGGACATAGCAGTTGTAGTTGTCCTAGTTGGCCATGACAAGGGAGGTAGGAGTTTTGAATGTGTTCCCACCGCAACCACTTCTACTGACGGTGGGGGTGGCAAGATTGTAGGGAGGTATGAGTAATAGATTGATCTTGCATGGAAATACAAGTGAGGAGAGACACCACCATCTACAGAGAACAAATATCCCCCACCTGTAGAGAACAAAGAGCTACTACTTGGATATAAAAATGGAGGAATGATGGGGAGGCTGAAGGAAAACAGAGTGAGAACATCCATGAGGAGAGGGGGTCAAATAAATAGCCTGCAATGCTACCATACTTTGCATGCACATGGACTAGTGCAACATACTAAGGCCATGTAGGTGAGGAGCAGGAGCAATTCGCGAAGTAATGGATCGATGCCTCTGGAGGAGAGGTCATTTAATTCGTATGAGGGTAGGGTGAGATGGAGAACACCATGTCATTGGTTTACGTGCTGTGGGGTCTCGTGGTTCCCTCCATGTGGATGGGGATGACACCAATATCCAAGTAAGAAGATTCCCTAAGAGAAATTTCAATACAATCTTGCTTGAGGGAGTGGTTGGAGAGCTCATCCAGGGTATGTTCTTGAAGGTAAGAGTTGTTTGCGATTATTTCGTTGGTAATTCTTTCCACCAGGGAGTTAGCTTTATGATGGACATGGTGGAAGGAGATGGGTTTCATGAATTCCATAAGTTGAGAAAAATGTTGAAGTCCCTGATCCAATTGCCAGCTGGGGGATATTTTTGGTCTTTGTGAGCAAAGACGAAAATCCATAGAGATTATTAGTTGAGAGTCAGCTTTGACTATAAGAGGGAACAATTCTCTTTGGCGTTCTATTCAGAGGTCATGGAGGAGGCCTAAGAGTTCATCAATGTTGTTGTTTTCATGGCCTATGGTGCCATAGAATATTTGAACAATGGCACCCGAGTTGTCTCTAAATACACCTCCAAATCGCGCAGGACGAGGATTACCTTTTGAGGCTCCATTGAATTTTAGTTTGAGGAAACTGTGAGTAGGATGACACCATTGATATGGATTGGAGGGGGACCTCATGTGGGAATATGGGATTCGATTGGTGCCCATGTGGCTGTCAGAAGTGATGTCCCATAGGTGTATAATTATTTCTTCGTTTGGTTGCACTTTAAAGTATTGGTGAGACCAAGATTGGAGATCAATTATTTCCAGCATCTATTTTCTACAAGTTTCCTAAAGGGTGTCTTCAGAGGAAGAGTGGTCTTCAAATATGCAGTGGTTTCTCTCTTTCCAAATGTTCTAGACAATGAAACTAGGGAGAAGCTGCCAAAGACTATTGATAATTGTTTTTTGGTAGGGATTGTCATACTAGTCTTTAAGAATATGAGTTATATTACCATGAGCCCGGCCGAATCTTCTACATAAAATAGTTGCATTATCCCATAGGTTGTTGGAGAAAGGGAAGCTATCAAGGAGGTGGTCTATGGATTCCTCATTTTTGTTGCAAAGAGCACATCTCGAAGGTCCTACAAATCCCCTTTTGAGGATGTTGTCCCAAGTTAAGATGTGCCTATAGTGGACCAGCCAGAGAAATATTGAGATCTTGGGCCAAGTTCTGAGGGACCAAATCTTGGCCCAACAAGGATATGGAGGATCTAGCGGAGGGTAAGTGAGAATTTGATAATCTTCTTTGACTATAATAAATCCTTTTGGATAGTACCCCCATCTCATCTTGTTATTGTCCTAACAAATTCAAATTTTCCAATTGTTCACATCTTGCACGATTTGAGTTTTGGTTTTTACGGACAGGTGAAGAAGGGAGTTATTCAGTGGTAGACATTTCCTAAAGTTCTGTTGATCCATAGTATGCCATAGGTCCTTAACCTTTGTGCTTCCTTATGTTGGGACATTGTGTTTTATTTCCAATCTCGGGAGCTAGTACCAAGAATCTGTCTAGAAATTGGCTTGGGCGCCATCTCTAATTTCCCAAAAGTTGTTCTATTGAATGAGATGACACTGGAGTTTTGAAAAATTCCAAATGAGGGAGCCTTCAGAGTTAGGAGTGAAACGGATCAGGTTTTGAGGGTCCCAATTTGGAGCATATTTTTTATCCCAGAGCTATGTCCAAGGACTAGAGTTCTTGGATACCCAGTTCCACCATGTTTTCGCACTGAGAATGAAATATGATCAGAATCAGGCAACGTAATATTGACATAAGTCTGTGATGCAGGAGGCACCACAAACTCTCCATATTTGTGGAAGAGTAACCAAACGGAGGAGGACACATCTCTATGTAGCGAGAACAACTTCATAAGGTCATACTATATCCTAATGATTGGAGAACAAATGAGAGGATGTGCTTCGTCCAAGGGAGACTATCTTGCTGTCAAAAAAATAATTGATATTTCCCATCCCCTCTTTTTGGAATATTTTATTTTTTTGTCTTTTTCAATTTTTTAATGATCTTGAAAAAGAATAAAATAATGTTATGTTACAAAGGAGGAAAAAGTGTCATGAGAAATCAAACTAGTTCCAGATGCATGGAACATACTGATGCTCAGTGCAAGGAGACATGTGCAGGATAAGGACACTTGGAAAAATTCCTCCATGGGTCAAGGTGTCAAATCACAAAGGAAAAAAATGTTGTAAGTCTTGCATTTAAGGAATGCTTTAAAGCTTCAGTTGAGAAGAACATGTAGCCAACATTAGGCCAAAGACGCAAATATGATACCCACAATGTGATTAAGCATGACACAACAAGTCACCTTCCATGTGAACTTTTGCAAGCCTAGAGAAGGTAAGATCAATGGTTTTTTCGTGTTTAGAGAGTTTGAAAAAACGCTAAAAGAAGACTCCATGGAGTTACTTTTTCACAATTAGTCTAGTAAGTTCAAAGAAGCGTTAAACTTATACCCAAAATAATTCTCTTCAATACCATTTTAACGAGTGTGATTGAGACCAGATCACTCAACGATCTTTTCAATTTTAAGGAGTCTAAAAAGAGATTAACTATGGAATCACAACCTTTTTCTAGGTTTAGTCTCCTTAGCCCGAAAAAGTATAAAATATTACTTAGGAGAACTCTCCTGGAAATACAAGTCTCTCGAGGCATACCTTTTTCCAGAATAATCTATTGTCTGGAAAAAGGGTTAAACTTATGCCGAATAGATGTTATTTCTAGACCAATTTAACGAGTGTGAAAGGAACAAGGTCACTCGGCGATCTTGTCATATTTGGGGAGTCTGAAAAGAGATTAACTATGGACTTCGAGGGGGGGGGGGTTCCTTTTTTGTAAGTAATCTCCAAGGACTAAAAAAGAGATAAACCAAAACCAAGGAGAATGTTCCTTTTTCAAAAGTTTGGTCCCTCGGGCCCAAAAAAGGGTTAAACTTACACCTGAGAATACTCTTCTAGCAAACCAATGTTACTAGAACATGCCTTTATTCATAAAATTATGCATCCAGACTGAAAAAGGGGTAAAATACTGCAAGACATATGTGCCTTCAAATTTGAGTTTGGCGAGCGTGAAGGGAAACAAGATCGTTCGAAAATATTTTCAATTTTAGAGAGTCTGAAAAGGGATTAAAGAAGACTCCAGAGGGGGATTCTTTTCTCAAGTAATCCATATGAGATTGAAAAGAATAAATATAGTCTCGTTGGATGTTTCTTTCAAAAATTAAAATTTAAGTGAGACTTAAAGACAACAAACCAAGATCATTAGGGAGTCCCGTGGGTAAGGCCAAGAATGATGATTATAGAGAAGAATGAAGATTCAATATGTAATCATGGCGAGACTAAAAGGACTCCCAGGCTTATGGATAAAACTCACAACATGAACACCAAAATGAAACAAACGTTCTACTTAGGGAATCCATGTATAGGAAGGCTCTACCACCTAATTATGACACTTATAAAGTAGCATAGAAGGTTTTGTGTCGCACTTCGGTGGGATCGATCCTAAGGCCAAATGAACTAGGAAATGGATAATGAAAAAATGTAGGTAGGGAAAAATATAACCTATATGCCAGTTTCAAGGTCAATACCTTTCATAATGGATCGATACGATGAACAAATATCAAAGAAAAATGTCTCCAAGATCCTACATATAAGGCCAATAACACTGATCCAAAAGTTAACAAATATGATATAGATAGAACTTTAGAAAAATAAGAGGTGCTCCTGAATAGAAAACTTGAAAACAACAATCCTGAACTATGCAATATGGTACAAGACACTACACAACCTTACAAATCATGCATGGTAGTAGTTTAGGTAGGTCCTATTGCTAGGATCTAACCAGGAGTCTCTTCAATAGTTTACCTGGAAAGTCTCCCAAAAGGGAAGAAAACACAAACCACAGTGTAAGTATTCCCACGGTATAGAAACCAAAGTCATGGCTTCAAGGATAGCCTCATCCAAAGGAAATTCAAAAATTGAGAAATCACGCAAACGAGGAGGGTCGACAATCCCAAAGGGAGAAGCAAACTAAACATATTCCATATGTCAATGAAGGTTTTGGCCAGGAATGACAGAGTCTATCAATGAAGAATCACAAGCACAAGGGCTTGAGGATCTACAAACAGTGAGATCATACTCAAAAGGAGACTCGAGATCACTTGGGCCAAGAGGGGGAAGCAAGGGCTCCCATGCCCCCATTGGATAAACCAATGGATCAATTGTTGAGACCAAGTATCGAGAAGGAAAACATGACTGAACAAGTTCCTGCTCAAGAGAAATTGAACATCAAGGATAAGATGCCACATAATTTACCTATGGTGGGGTAGAGTCTACACGAATACTAGGAACATATAAATGGGCATCATGAAGTAACTTCAAATTAGGATGCTGATTATCATATGCTAACTGGTCAATAGTGACAATGCTTCCATCGTGAGGAAAATGCATCACCCAAAAGAGCATAAACACCAAAACATTCATAACATACACATAATCATGCCCAAGAAGGATATTAAAATCTAACAGGCCTTGCACCGCTATAACATCTATTGGAAATATTGTAATTCATGTCAACAGTCAAATTAATGATCTGTAATGATGAAGTACATCAGATGAGATTGTCATTGATGTCAATAGTTGAAGTAATGATCTATTGTTAAATGACAGATGACATTGTCATTGATGTCAACAACATATAAGGCAACAAGAAGATAGAAAATGCAGAGATCGATAAATGCAAGCTCACGAGGAGGAGCAAACAAAAGAAGCGAATTGTATGAAGATCAAAGATCAAAAGTACATAAGTATTTTCTGTCTATTGTTGATCAGGATAGGATAAAAAATGATTCATTGATCAAAACCCCTAGAGGAATAATAGATTGTAGAGATGCCATCGGGATCCGTGAAAAGACTGAACGGTTGATCAATGCACATAAATGGTGAGAGGCTTCAGCAGCCGTCCGATCAGAGTGAGAAGCTCAACATCCGTCTGATCAAGAATTTGAATGTGATCTTGAGAATCGTAAAAGGATAGTAACCATCGAGTTTAGAGCAACGTGGGTCATCGATCCGACGAGAGTGGAATATTGAATATCAAGAAATCATGAGTCAAAAGAAGGGATGTTCTCTAACCTCTGAAATACTGAAACATGAGATTGCGATTATATCCAAACCATTGGTTCGAGGACTAATATGAGTTGATGATTGAAAAGGAAATGAACTTTCGAAGTCATGATTCACGAAGTCATTCTCGACCATCAGATCATCCGAAAAGATCACAGCCATTGATCGTTCTGAAAATATCACATCTGTTGATCGTTTCGAAAAGATCATAGTCATTGATTGTACCAAAAGGATCATAGTCATTGATCGTTCCAAAAGCATCGTGACTGTCCATTGTCAAGGATGGAACATGGCGAAGGGTTGTCACTTCCCTGACTCGAAGAATGGAAAAGTCAAACATAAGTGTTGTTGGAACTCGCGATATGCGAGGTCGCGAAGAGATCCTAGTCGTCGGTTGGAAGGTAGGAACGTGGCACTGGATCAATGAATTCGGGGATTCATGATTCGGAGAAACAATGACGAGAGTTGTTCGAAATCTCAAAATGTGAAAATGTGAAACACTCAGCCCTGGGTCATAACCTGTGGTCATGAGAAGGGGAGGAGCTAGTGCAGCTAAACTCTATTTAGGTGATCGCGACATGGAGTTTCAAGACCCTTCATCACAAGAATGATGAAATGTGAAATCATGATAGAAATCATGGGGCGTCGGATATGGAAAACATTGGAGGGTCGTTGGATTGAACCAAGGAAAAATGACACAGCAGACCACGTCAGCTAAGGACATGTGTCATACTCAGACACTAACAAGTGTCAAGTTGATATGGCATTAAAGGCACGTGTATATCACGTATATGAATGACACATGGCATATAATAGGATTGTGATACGTCATCAAGTGATGTAAGCATTTACGTCACCCCCGAGAGTCTCACTTCAAATTTTTGCATTGTAAGAAAAAACTCTAGTGTCCAGAAGTCCCGAATGCCAAAACTCTGAAAGGGACACGCGTCAGGTGATTTATAGTCACCGAGAGTTGAAATGTTGGAGGTCACGAAGATTTGAAGGCAAAACGTTGAAATCCCGACAGCCACACATCTCAATGCTTGATTAAGACACAACCATTCAATTAAGGAAAGAAGGGATTAGATTAAGGTTTAAAGTGGACCGTTGATCTCTTCCATGGAATATATGTGAACCGTCTGATCATATCAGCGATATCGCAACCGAGAGTTTTGTAAGGAGAAGTGTCTCGAAGACTCAATGGTCAAAGCACTGAAATCTCGACAGCCATCCATCTCATCGTGTGATCAATTCACAGTCGTCGGATTCAGTAGTGAAAGGATGAGTTTAGGTCTAAAAGTAGACCATAGATCTATCTCCACGAAATAAATCTGTGTCGTCCGATAATTTCGCCGATTTCGTGATCATGAGTTTGGTAATGTTGGAGTCATGATGACTCAAAGGGAAAAAAACACCGAAACTTCGTCAAACATTCACCCCATCAGAGATTGAGTCGTGACCATTGATTTGGTCTAAACTTAACCATTGATCTGTCACCACTTAATAGACGTGAACCATCTAATATGACCAATGATTTGGTGATTGTGAGTATTAATAGTGGTGTCACGAAGACTCGAATGACAAATTTTTGAAACCCCGTCAGTCATCCATCTCTTCAAAAGAATGAATCGTGATCGTTTAAAAATATAAGTGGCTTCACAGAATCTGTAAATCCAATGGCTCTGTATGGCATGGTCATATGAAATGCCTTGACGGAAGCGCCTTCGTAGAATCTAGTCTCTATAAAATTAACAGAGGTTCAGGATTGAATTTAAAGGATTAAATTGATCCATGATAGTGATCAATTTATGGAAATCCTTCACTGTAAAAATGATAAAACAGTGATTATAATTAAGTTAATTGAAGAGGCATGATGATCAAATATGGTCTGTTGGTGAGCCGAGAATGCAGCAAAAACAAGATTATGATCTAATGAGTCGATCCATGTTGTGAGCAACTCATGAAAAATATGAACCAATACACAGTCATGATTAAAAGAGAATAAATCATGAAAATATGAATAAATAATAAAAAGGAAAAATGATATTAATTAATGTTTAGTTTATCATTTTAAATGAAAAGGTACAATGGTTCAAATAAAGGGACACATTGATTTAAATTTCACACCAGTTTGAATATTATATAAACGAGAAACAGTGGTGAGAAGAATGTGTCTCTATGGTTCATATTAGAAGATCAGGAATAGGAGCAGAGTCCAAGATGAAGAATTGTTTGTTCTAAGGTGTCTATTAATGTCTTATTGAATATCAAGAACAGAAGAAGACAGAGCAACAATTATGCAATCCAGTACTTGATATGGAAGAACATACAAGCAAAGGTTGCAACAGACAAGTATAAATACATCAATGGTTGTATGAGTCAAATTCAGTGAAGTATAGAATAGAATGAATTTCATTATAAACTAAGGGTGGTTGGGTGGTGCAAGGTAAGGTTGGAGCCTACAGGGAAGTTGGTGCTTCCTTTTCAGTTGTAGTTGGCTAAACAATGGGTCGTAGCCTCCTACCAGTTGGTGCTAGTGAAAAGGGGAGTTGGTGCTTCCTTGTCAGTGGTGGCTGACTAAATAGGGGGTTGAAGCCTCCTACCAATTGGTGCTAGTGAATGAGGGTGTGGGTGCATCCTTCCAGTTGTAGCTGGTAAATGGAGTGTGGCAACATCCTTTCAGTTGTAGTTGAAGAAACTTGGGGAATTTCTCTCCATCAAGTTGTAGCTTGAAAATAGTTTTGTAAAAGAACTTTTTATTAATGAGAAAAGAGTTGGTGGTTTTTCTTGTTGGGTTCCACGATAAAATATTGTGTTCATAAGGGTTTGTTATTCATAATATATTGCTTAATTGAATAATTAATACGTGTGCTTAATATGGATGAAGATAAAAATAAAAAGTAGACAGTATTGATTCACCCCCCCTCTCAGTATTGTTGGATATTTCCATCAATTGGTATCAGAGCAAGTTCCTTTAAGCACAATCTAACAAACTGAAAGGAAGATCAAATTAAGAACACATGGATGGAAAAAATATTTACAATAAGAATGGAACTCCAATAATTAGAAAAGAAGGATACATATTTTGGAGTATGGAACTCCAATATTCTGAAGGCATTGGGACATGATGTATGGAATTCAGTGATCACTGATTATTTCCCACCAAATAGAGTAAGAACTCTAGCTCAAAAGAAAGCCAAAAAAATTAACTCAATGGTAATGAATACAATCCTTGATGGACTACCTGATGATGTCAAAGAAAATATAGGTGACTATAACTCTGCAAAGGAACTTTGGGACAAGATAAAAGACCTCTACTCAGATGAGAAGTCATATGAATCATTTCAATCATAACAAAGTTTAATCTACAACAATAATAGTAATGAAGATTCTTTTGAAAAATACTCAAACATTGAAGCAGAAGTCAATCTGGAAGCTAAGCTTGAAAGTGCTTTGGACGAACTGAGAAAATATAAACAAGGGTGTAAACAACTAAAGGATTAACTTAGGACTGTTGAAAAATTGAAGAAAGGGACTGGAACCCTTGATAAAGTTCTCAGTTTACAAAGATTTTCCTCGAACAAATCTGGCCTTGGATATGACCACGCACACATAATTAAAGGATCGGGCCCTATTACTCAGTTTGATATTGAAGATGACATATCTAGTGATGATACCTCCAAATAATATTCTCATCCTCCCAAGAAGATGTATCAAATCAAAAGAGAGGACTTGACCATAAATAAAGGTAAAGACTCTCCACAATCTTCCGATTGCAATAATGTTGATATTGAATTCTCCCTTGTAAGTAGAGAAGAAGATTCAAATACAATAATAGAATGTTCTGTTAGCATTTAAACCATGGAAGAAGAAGAAGAAAAACTATCAAAGGCCAAAGAAAAGGTTGATTGGAGTCTCTTTGAATACCTCTATCACCATAATGAATCGGACTATAGCTATCTTCATGACTACACTCAAGAATTTCTTGAAAAGAGTCAAATCATGTCTTGGAAATAACGCAAATGCTCAAGGAGAATAAAAATATAATATATGAGCAGGACAATCAGTTAGAAGAGAAAGAAGAGGAGATCAAGAGACTGAAAAATGAAATCATTCAAGCAAAAGAAGAAAAGAAGGAAGATGATGTCTCAAGAAAAAACCTTGTAGATCTAAAAGAACTAAGGGAATTCTATGTCAATATTAAGATCCAACTTGAAGAAGCCAAAAGGAGAGAAGAGGTAGTAAGGAACCAGTTGGACAAAAAGGAAGATTCTTGTCTTAAGATGGAACAAGAAGTTGTGAATCTTAGAAATAAGGTTGCAAAGTTAGACACCCAAATCAAGTTCTTGAAAAAATCCATGACCCTGAATGAGATCTTGGATAGTCGGAGATCACCATATGAAAAAACCGGTCTTGGCCACAACAAGGAAGAAATTAGTAATCTCAATAAACCTGATGCAAGTCCTTCATTTGTAAAAAGTAAAGACAAGTTTGATGCAAGTCTTTCTTTTATAAATATGGAAATCAAGTATGATGTAGGTTCTTCATGTTCAAAGAATAAAAGAAACACTACAAAACTTAGAATATTAGATCAAGGAAGACATCCAGAAGCTACTCATACACCTCAAAGCAAGTTTAGAAGAGAGACACCTTCATGGATGAATCAAAGAAGGTATGAGAGTGTCTTTAATGGTTATTGTTTTTCTTGTAATGAATATGGTCATAAATCCTTGGGTTGTAGGCGTCATGGAAGAAAACAAGTTGGTAGGTTCAAAAATAGTATAATACATTGGATCTGCAATCATGTTGGACATATTGATGCACATTGTTACACTACAAGATGATATAGTTGTGGTGGATATGGCCACAAAGCCTATAACTATTGGAACTCAAGAAGAAAGACAATAAGAAATGCTTCACACAATATGACAACAATAGTAAATAAGAAGACATGGAAAATAAAATATGAAGTAGCAAACAAGAAAGATGAGGAAAATATTGTTCTTGAAACTGATGAACTTAATGATAGAAGTTTGGAGGATGCAACTACTAATAAGGAATATTCTCAAGACAAGAATAAAGAAGCTATTGGTGCACATAATAATGACGTTGATAATGAATCTCCAACGGTAGAACAACAAAAATAATTGAGTGATGATTATCTCAGAAATATTTCAATCCTATTTTAATGGTACACTGAAACTCCTTCTAAAATAAAATAAAAATAAAAAATAAAAAAGATCTATGTTCAGAAAGATGCAAAGAAGCCAATTACTGATGGATATTCCATCAATTATTATTAATATTGGATGGAAACTGTAAGCACATCAGTACTCATATTTAATAGAGGTCGACTCAGGATCAATAGTAGTAAAACTCCTTGTGAACCCTGTTTTGGAAGAGCTCATTCGGTAAAATACCTCAAGGTCTTTCGAAGTAAGGATTGCATCAAAAGGCATGATGAGAATTTCAAAAATGTGATGCTAGATCTGATGAAGGTATCCTTATTGGATATTCTTCTGCCAAGAAAACATACAGATGCTACAATCTTAGCTTACATAAGATTGTTGAGA
Organism: Picea engelmannii; assembly: GCA_009831015.1. NCBI lineage: Eukaryota > Viridiplantae > Streptophyta > Pinopsida > Pinales > Pinaceae > Picea > Picea engelmannii. Next base: position 26,341 of record ML835801.1, on the reverse strand, counting down.
ATGTAGATGTCAAGATGGTTGATATAAAAACAATTGGTATCTTAGTTCGAGATCGATGAGAATCAATCGACAAATCCAAGAGTTGTTTGAATAAAATGAGCTACAATTGCACAGTGTTCTAGTAAGACAGTGACATACATAGAAGCAACATTTTGATGTCCAAAATGAGGAAAATGACATCCTATAGAAATAACAAGAGAAGAAACCTTGTCAGAAAAGGATACCCTTTTAGAAACAAAGGGGGAGAACAGTTAGTAAATTAATAGGGGAAGAAACCTTGTCAGGAAGAGCTACCTTTTAAGAAACAAAGGGGGAGACTAGTCAGAAGCAGAGAGAGATCATATTGACAGGGGGAGTCATTCAGTTGCGACAAAAAAAGGTTGATTGCGGGACAAGCTATCAGTGGTCATACAAGTACTTATACAGACAAATCATAGGAGAATAAACCCTTTTCCATTGATGTCAAAGGGGGAGAGAAACTTCATAAAAGGAAAAATCCATAAGAGGAAAGCATCAACATAGGGGGATTTTTGTATATGAAGTTAGTGTGTTTCCCTCAATGACAAAGGGGGAGATTGTTGGAAATATTGTCATTGATGTCAACAGTCGAAGTGATGATCTATAATGATGAAGTACATCAGATGAGATTGTCATTGATGTCAATAGTTGAAGTAATGATATTTTGTTAAATGACATATGACATTATCATTTATGTCAAAAATATATCATTCAACAAGAAGATAGCAAATGCAGAGATCGTTCAACACAAGCTCATGAGGGGGAGCGAACAGCAGAAGCGAATTTTATGAAGATAAAAGCTCAGAAGTACATAAGTATTTTGTGTCTATTGTTGATCATGATAGGATAAAAAATGATTCATTGATCAAAAGCCCTGTAGGAAGAACAAATTGTAGAGATGTCATCGGGATTAGTGAAAAGACTGAACGGTTGATCAATGCGCAGAAATGGTGAGAGGCTTCAACAGTCGTCTGATCAGAGTAAGAATATCAACAACCATCTGATCAAGAAGTTTACTATGATCTTGAGAATCATAAAAGGATTGTGACCTTCGAGTTCAAAGAAACATGGGTCGTCGATTTGATGAGAGTGGAATATCAGATATCGGGAAATTAGGATTCAAAAGAAGGGAGGTGCTCTAACCTCTAAAATACCAAAACACAAAATTCCGATTATATCCAGACCATTGGTTCAAGGACTAATCTGAGCCGTCAATCGAAAAACAAATGAACTTGCTAAGTCACGATTCACGAAGTCATTCTCGACCGTTAGATCATCCGAAAAGATCACAGCCATTGATCGTTTCGAAAATATCACAGCCTTCGATCATTCCAAAAAGATCACATTCGTTGATTGTACAGAAAGGATCATATTCGTTGATCGTTCTGAAAGCATCATCACTATCCATTGTCAAGGATGGCACATGGCGAAGGGTCATCATTTCACTGGCTGGAAAAATGGAAAATTCGAACATAAGTGTTTTTGGAACTCATGATATGCGAGGTCACGAAGAGATCCTAATCGTCGTTTGGAAGGTGGGCATGTGGCACTGGATCAATGAATTCATGGATTCATGATTCGGAGAAACAATGATGAGAGTTGTTCGAAATCCCAGAATGTGAAAATGTGAAACACTCAGCCTTGGGTCATAACCCGTGGTCACGAGAAGGGGAGGAGCTAGTGCAACTAAACTCTATTTCAGTGATCACAACATGGAGTGTCGAGACCCTTCATCACAAGAATGTTGAAATGAGAAATTGCGATAGAAATCGTGGGTCGTCGGATCTAGAAAACGTTGGAGGGTTGTTGGATTGAACCAAGGAAAAACGACACAACAGACCATGTCATCTAAGGACATGTGGCATACTCAGACACTGACAAGTGTCAAGTTGATATGGTATTACATGCACGTGTATATCACGTATATGAATGACACATGTCATATAATAGGATTGTGATACGTCATCAAGTGACGTAAGTGTTTACGTCACCCCCGGGAGTCTCACTTCGGAGTTTTGCATTGTAAGAAAAAACTCTAGTGTCTGAAAGTCTCGAATGCCAAAACTCTAAAAGGGACACTTGTCAGGTGATTTATAGTCATTGGTAGTTAAATTATTGGAGGTCACAAAGATTCGAAGGCAAAACACCGAAATCCCAATAGCCACACATCTCAACGCCTGATTAAGACACAATCGTTGAATTAAGGAAGGAAGGGATCGGATTAAGGTTTAAAGTGGACCATTGATCTCTTCCATGGAAGAGACGTGAACCGTCTGATCTTATTAGTGATATTGCAACCGGGAGTTTTGTAAGGAGCAGTGTCTCGAAGACTCAATGATAAAAGCACTGAAATACCGACAGTCATCCATATCATCGTGTGATCAAGTCATAGCCATCGGATTCAGCAGTGAAAGGATGAGTCTAGGTATAAAATTAAACCGTATATCTATCTCCACAAAATAAATATATGTCGTTCGATCATTTCAGCGATTTCGTGATCGTGATTTTGGTAATGTTGGAGTCATGATGACTCGAAGGGAAAAAACACCGAAACTCCACCAGTCGTTCATCCCATCATAGATCGAGTCGTGACCATTGATTTGGTCTAAACTTAACCATTAATCTGTCACTGCTAAATAGACATGAACCGTATGATATGACCAGTGATTTGGTGATCATGAGTTTTAATAGTGTTGTCACGAAGACTCAAACGACAAAGTGTCGAAACCCCGCCAGTCATCCGTCTCTTCAGAAAAATGAATCGTGATCGTTTAAAACTATAAGCGGATTCAAAAAATCTGTAAATCCAGTGGCTCTATATGGAATGGTCATATGAAATGGCTTGAAGGAAGCGCCTCTATAGAATCTGGTCTCTATAAAATTAACAAAGGTTCAGGATCGAATTTAAAGGATTAAATTGATCCATGATAGTGATCAATTTATGGAAAGCCTTCACTGAAAAAATGATAAAATAGTGATTATAATTAAGTTAATTGAAGAGGCATGATGATCGAATATGGTCGGTTGGTGAGCCGAGAACGTAGCAAAAACAAGAGTATGATCTAATGAGTCGATCCATGTCTGTGATCAACTCATGACAAAAATGAACCAATACACAGTCGTGATTAAAAGAGATTAAATCATGAAAATATGAATAAATAATAAAAAGGAAAAATGATATTAATTAATGTTTAGTTTATCATTATAAATGAAAAGGTACAATGGTTCAAATAAAGGGACACGTTGTTTTAAATTTCACAACATCTTGAAGATTATATAATTGAGAAATAGTGGTGAGAAGAATGTGTCTCTATGGTTCATATTAGAAGATTAGGAATAGGAGCAGAGTCCAAGATGAAGAATTGTTTGTTCTAAGGTGCTTGTCAATGTCTTATTGAATATCAAGAACAAAAGAAGATAGAGCAGTAGTTATGCAATCCAGTACTTGATACAAAAGACCATACAAGAAAAGATTGCAGCAGACAAGTAGAAATATTGCAACGGTTGTATGAGTGAAATTTAGTGAAGTACAGAAGAGAACGAATTGCATTATAAAATAAGGGTGGTTGGGTGGTGCAAGAGCAAGTTGGAGCTTGCAAGGGATTTGGTTCTTCCTTTTCAGTTGTAGCTGGCTAAACAGGGGGTCGTAGCCTCCTACCAGTTGGTGCTGGTGAATAGGGGAGTTGGTGCTTCCTTGTTAGTGGTGGATGACTAAACAGGGGGTCGAATCCTCCTACCAGTTGGTGCTGGTGAATGAGGGTGTGGGTGCATCCTTCCAGTTGTAGATAGTAAATTGGGTGTGGAAACATCCTTTCAGTTGTAGCTAAAGAAACTTGGGGAATGTCTCCCCATAAAGTTGTAGCTTGAAAACAATTTTGTAAAAGAAATTTTTATTAATGAGAAAAGAGTTGGTTTTTTTCCCTCTTGGGTTCCATGATAAAAATATTGTGTTCATAAGGGTTTGTTCTTCATGATATATTTCTTAATTGAATAATTAATATGTGTTCTTAATATGGATGAAGATAAAAAGAAAAAGTAGACAATATTGATTCACCCCCCCCCCCTCTCAATATTGTTGGATATTTCCATCAACATCAACAAGGACAGACTTCCCACCTAAATATATAGGAAACTAAAGAAGAATCCCCAAATATTCACTAGAACATCTATCAAAATCCAACATCTCATTCAATGTAGACACAAGCTCGGGAGAAACCAAAGCTTGCCTGGTTGAGGAGGATAAAATACTTGCAGAGGATCCTTCATCTATTATACATCGTTAAATTATTTTGGAATTAACTTCAACCCTTATTTGAATGGGTGTAGAAGAAGGAAGATGAGGCTCAACAAGGTCATTCCAATCAAAGGAAACCATCCTACGACTTGGAGCAGGTGTTCTCAAGGTGAGTAGAATTCCCCTTTGTTTTGAAAGTACTGAACTAGAAATGTTAAAAACATAGTCCATAGACACATCACTCCCCAAGAGAAGAGTGGGATCATTCGAATATTGCATCGAAATCACCACTTTGGTATACTTGACACTCTCTAAGAAAAGAGTGGTATCGGGAGAAGATTGCATCGGCGTGACCACTTTGGTAGACTCGACACTCTCCAAGAGGAGAGTGGGATCAACCAAAGATTGCATTGGTGTGACCACTTTGTCAACCAATGGATGAATAGGCAACGAGACAACATGGTCTAAAGGCGCATCAACCCCCAAGAGAGGATTGGAATCATTCGAAGGTTGCATCAGCGTGATCAAGTTCTCAACCACTGGCTAAATAGGTTGTGAGACAACATGGTTTAAAAGTGAATCACCCCCCAAACAAGGAGTGGGATCAGTTGAGCATTGCATCAGAATGACCACTTTCTCAACCAATGGATGAATAGATTGTGAGACAACATGGATTAAAGGTGAATCACCCCCCAAAAGAGGAGTGGGAATCAACTAAAGATTGCATTGGCATGACCACTTTCTCAACCATTAGTTGAATAGACTGTGAGGAAAACTCAGAAGGCTCATAATCAAAAGAGCTTGCAGATAGGGACCACAATCTTCATGCCTCTAGAAGTCTAGGGAATAAATGAGTAAGGTGAGATCCCTTGCAAATATTACAAGGGAACTTAGTCTTTCATCCTATTCATCTAGGTTTCTCAACATAATGAATTCCCCTAGTATGACTAGTAGTGGTTGGTTGCTTGTCCTAAACATGACTCATAGAGGTTGTTGACAAATATCCAACATGACCAGCATATGTTGGTGATATATCACTTGTATGAATCACATTGACGAGAATCGTGCCCCCAACATGACTTGTAGTGGTTGGTTGCACATATTCAAAATGACTTGCATAGGTTGGTGATTGGTTGATAACATGACTTTCAAAGGCTACAGTCCTATCACCAGTATGACTAGAAGCGATTGGAATTTTTCACCCAACATGACTTGCAGAGGCTGGGTGATGGTCTTCAACATGACTTGCATAGGTTGAGGACCTGTCTTCAACATGACTCACAGAGGTTGGTGATTTCTTCTTTCTATTCTTCCTCTTTCTATTTCATTTAGACTTCTGATTACTAGTAGCTAGAATTTCACCAGAGAAGGAAGAAGGAGGATGAGAAGAATGTTTTGACGAAGGAACATCAACATGATGCCCATGACATAAGGTTCTTAACTGAGAAGTGTCAAAATCATTCAGGACATTTGGAATGGTACCCAACCAAACTAGTAGTCCCTCATTCAACCCTGGAATGTACAAAGTGGCCATCAAAGGGACACAAACGTTTCCAAAGAAAGGAAAAGCACAAGAATCCCCTTGCGAAGGGGTTCCTTGTTTGGTATCATAATGAAATTTTTCCATGAAGATATTATGCATAGGTTCTCCCCTTTCGGGATCATTCAAGTCCATAAAATTCTCGCACACTGACTCTAGTGAACTAGTGGTATAAAAATCAATGCCTATAGAGAGGCGGCTCCACGTTTCCAAGCAGAATACTAGAGTGTCCTCATGACCGACGAAATGGGAGGTCTACCACCCTAAGTCAGAGACCCAAATAAATGACTAACTAACTCACTAAGGAAAACTAGGGAGCATAGAGCACACACTAAAATTTCCTAAAGACAAATAAAATAGATAATTAACTAGTGGGAAGGACAGTTATGCCAATCAACACTAGATAAACGTACCGATGTAAATGAAACTCGAACACGGAAGCACCATCCAGGTATACTATACAAAGCATGATCAGAATTTCATCCTAGGTAATATGATATACCCACCGCAGTCACTCGTGTAAGTCCGTAAAAAAAATGGCAACTAGGTTGCCAACTCATAGCCAGCCACCGGGCGGGTAGAGTCAACAGTCAGGTTGATTGTAATGAGAAGGATAACAAGTCTGAAGCCCTTCAAGGGTACCGAAGGAAATTGGTCCAGAAGACAATTGAGAATATCGAAGGTATTCGAGGTCGATGAGGCTCCGTAGTTAAATGTGATCAATGTGATTTCCAAGAAATACCCTCAATATACAACCCCCACTACATTCGGTCTGGCTTTGGAGGGGTTATCTCCTCTATCTCTCCTTACACAACCTCATTTTTATCCCATGTGTTATAGGGGGGTCCGAACTAACTCTTACGACGTTGTACTTTAGACACTCTCTATCCCAAACTCCAATGTTTGTTTTAAATGGCCTTGAAGAATTTCCTCTTCACACCTATTCCAAAGCCCTAAAATCCTAGACTGGTTAGTGAACCCTACAAATAGAAAGTTTAATAGATTTTAAGTTAAGTGTTGATTTTATGGGCTTGATTTACTCAAAGGATATGAACGTGAAACTTATGTTTTTTCAAAAACTTACAATAATGAAACCTATAAGAACACTAGAAATGAAGGATTTACACTAATTCCACAAATGAAAAAGAGTTTCAAGCAAACAAGCATGAACAATCCTTCAAACATAAAAATGCAATCTTTTCTCCTTTCAATGCAAAATGCACAATGCAACTTTCGAGTGAAGCAAAAGAGAAAATGAAAGTATTTTCTTTCTTATTTTTTCTTTTAAAATTCTTTCAAGATGAGAAGAAAACACAACACTATGATAATTCTTTTTCTTTTTCAAATAACAATGAAAATCAATGCAAAGAAAGAAAGAGACCTAAAAAAACTAGGTTTTTTTTATCTTCTTCCAATCAAAGCACAAACGTCAAAGATGTCTCGCAGGCCAAAGAAGTCACAAACGTTGAAGTAGGTTCATAGGCCAAAGAAGGCACAAACTCCAAATTAGGCTCGCAGGCCAAGATATTTTCATCAAATTTAACATCTCTTCTAATAATAATTTCATTACAATGTGGTTGAAGAAGTATATAACCTTTGACATCTTCAAAATAACCAAAAAATATACACTTCTCACTTTTAGGTTGTAATGCTTTCCTTTTCTCATCAAGAATGTGAGCCCATGCTATACTTACAAATACATGGAAGTGACTTACATCTATTTTAATCTTAGTCCAATCTTCTTCTGATATTATAATTTTAAGATCCTTTGTGGGAGTGTGATTTACTATGTAATTTGCACAGTTGATGGCTTCCTCCCAATACTTTAGACTTAGTCCCTTAGATTGGATCATACAATTAGTCGTTTATGTTAATGTGTAGTTCTTTCTCTTAGCAACACCATTTTGTTTTGGTGTATATGGAACAGTGTGTTGCATTTGACATCCAAGGAGGAAGGTTATTGCTTATAACAAAAATAGGCCACACCGAGTAGATAGACCTGAGCTCACCAAATGGATTTACACCATCAGCTGCCAATGAAATCCTAACATTATGAGGTTCTTCTTTCTTCGATATTTTTATATAAAGAACCATTTGCAGGCATTCGAACAACATTATCTTCACTTCTATTCTGTGCATGGTAATCCATAAACTATGTTATGTTCTGACATCTAAATAGTTGTTGTAAGCGTGGAATTATGGGAATATAACAAAGAACCTTGTGAGGCACCTTTTTTGTTAACTGATGAGTTCGATATCTACTGATTTGACATTGTAGGCAATTCGATTCAGATGCATATTGTCCATAATATATGATGTGATCATTGGGGCATGCATCAATAGTCTGATATTCCATTCCAATTTCTTTTAGAATGACAGATAATTCTCGGTATGTGAGGTAACTTATTTGGTGATGGTAAGAAATATTCACCTATCAACCTACAACAACAATATACAAAAAAAAATCAATAATGAAAATTCTATTAATCATTATAAATATTGCATCCTTAATTTAGACATCAATTGACACTGAAAATAAAATAAAATAAAAGTTGAAAATTGCATAAAACTGTAAAATTATGTTGCTTACCTTAGTATCTGTGTCATGCATGTGTTTGACAAACCATTTGATACCATCAATTTTACCAACAACATTACAGTAGAGAGAACACTTTTTTTTGTGCCTTCATATAGGGATTCAGTGGCATTTTGAAGGATAGGCTTATCCAAAATATATTCATCATCATTGTCCTCATCACTGTCATCATTATCATCCTGCAAGTTTTCCTCCTCCAAGTTGACATCATCATCCATTGGAGCATTATAAATGTCTTGGATCAATCTATTTGTCCCATCATCATCAACTGTATTATTAATATTATCATTTTCCATAGGAATAACATGATCATCATTATCCACACGATTAAGTTCAGCTTGTTCTTCAGTATTATATCTATGAAAATGTCTCTTGCTAGATGGCATCACATTCTTAGGATGATTTTTCTTTAATAAACACAATAGAAGCAATAAAATACAGTTAGAGTATATCACAAATATGATTTTGAAAGATAAATTAAAAAAAAAACAATTAATGTGTAATACCCTTAAAGATCTATAATATTTGATTACTTACCATGGGACAATATTCATTTCCCCCTTCAATGTGCCCATTCTCCCTACAATGTTTTTCAACTATTTTTAAAGGAAATCGTCTTCCATTAAAACCCCTGCATTCACAACAAGGGCAATAACATTTCCCATCACCATGAATCACAATTTGCCGCTTTAACATAACAAGCTCTATTTTCTCATCTAGAGTTGACATTGTAATTACCTATTACAACAAATCCATTGAAACATTATAAGTACAATATACAAATCTATTCAAATAATTTGGTATATATTTAGATATTTTTAATGAAAATTATACAGCATGTTCAAAAAAAATAAGGGACAAAGCATGAAACCTAAAATCAGCTAGAAAAAATAAGGAACAAAGCATGAAACCAATGCATTTCATATCCAACGTACAACACTRGCTATTTTGGAATCTAAATGACACTTGGTTCTAAAACAACATATTGACCTACACATAAACATCYAAGCATAAATGAATCTTCTAATAATCTCTTTGTTGAGATCCACCTACTATTATGTTGTCAAAATTGAGGAASAAAATGGATAGAAGTGCAAGAAAGAGTTTGGGGAGAAAAAAAAATCATGACATAAGAAGCGTGAAGGCAACTTTAATTCTCATAAAAAATGATGATGTAAAGAAAAWTAATTTGAATACAACCAATAAAAKMTAGCAAGMAATTCCTTGGCATGGTAATGATAAACAATRCACTATGTTAGCGATCAAAAATAACTTGCTAATGATTTCCAAATCACATGATAAGACGAGCATTAAGAAGAAGAATTATTTTCAATTTCTTCAGATTTAAAGGCTTAGAGACAAGCTCTTAAAGATGGCATTTCAATGTATAAATCGATTTTCTTCTTAAATTAAACCTAAGTTTATTTTAGGGTTTTCGACGGATAAGTGGAAAATTTGATAGTGTAGTGAGTCGCCGAAAGCTCTAACTTTCGGCGGCTAAAGGGAAAAACGCAATACCAATGAGTCGCCGAATGTGATGAAGAGTCCATAATTTAATTATTTCTGCCCAGATCACGTTTTTCAAGTTCCAGGACATGTGGGAATGGTATGAAATTAACGATAATAATTATCAGAAGTTAAATCATCCTCCTCATTAAGTTTTGAATACATGTGGTGAAACAAGGAAGCCAAATGGCATTTCTATTTTTGACAGAAATCGCCCAACTATCAAACAGAGATCTCGAACCAAAATTCAAATAGGCAATTACATGGGAACCAAAATTCCACAATTACTACTACCTTATTGTGAAATAAATGTTCACTTTCATCATCAAGGAGGACCCCACTAGATGAGTAGAGTTCCCATTACAATAAGCTTCACAAGACATCTCATTATCTTGCTTCTACTTCAATTTTTAATTTCTATCTAACACTGCAGGAACTCTCTTATGAAGGAACTTTATAGTAGGTTGAACCTTGTATTAAGCCTTATTACAATTATTTCTTTCACACTACATCTACTACATAGTCCCTATTTAATAGATCTGGCCTCAGTACATAGAAATCTATCTATCTATTTAAGGGAGTTAGGGTAGGACCCTAATAGATTGGCTTAATTTTTTTGTGAAGACTTGATATGAAACATTAGATAGAGATATTAGTTTGAAACTACTAAATAAAATAAAATTAGACATTACTTGTGGACTATTCAAATCATGAGAATTATTGGTCAGTTGAGACTAATACTCATGAATATGGGTCATAGATTAATGACTTACACTACGCAGTTAATCCCAAAAATAATGTCTAATATCTTGCACTGCGGAAGCCCCTATATACTTAAAAAATAAAATTAGTTTCTTTTTAGATGAATGTGGAGAACAACGAGTTCATCGCTCCTCTAACCCATAACCTTTGCCCAATTATTTCAAATATTCTATAATGGCATTTTTTAATGATGTAACAACATATGTTATAGAAATGGATGGAAAATCCATTGATACTAATAAATTTATTTATCCCCATTGCCAAATACTATAGATTTTTTTTCAATATCTTTATAATTTTTTGTAATTGTATGGAACATTACAGAGTATGGTGTTTTTGTTGGGAAGCCTCCCTAGAGATTTTTAATATGATTGAAATATATTCTCATGCATCAATATTTCATTCTTAATCATTTTGATATTTTGTTTTTAAAACAAAGGATGGAGACTAAAAAAATAGTGATTTCTAGGCATGTGTAATGATTTCCCATACCTATATATGTTAGAGGCAAATACGATTGAACTTAAAGGGAAGAGGTTTATGATGCTTCCCATAGGATATAATGCTTCCCATAGGATATCAAAAGATAAATGGGTTTATGAGCCAATTACATGGAAGGAAAGATATCAAGTTGGATCCTAAGATTGTCCTTTAAGAAAGAAATTTCAAAAAACCATGTCTAAGTCTTGTTATCATGTATTTTAATGTGCATTTTCCTCTTCTCTAGCACTAGTCAATGAGATCCGAATCTGGAATAATTTCATATTCCATTTCCTTACTTAGATCCATTAGAAATACTACTTTCTTTTTAATTTGTCTAGCATTGGACAAGGTTTAATATATTAACAAGGACCTTCCCTTCATCTAGTAGTTCGTCCTTGAATTTTGTTTGGGACTCCCAACACTACTGTTACCTCTGCATGTTCTTAGGTGTATAAATATTAAATATTCTCATGAATATGACTGTAAAGAAGTCTTCAATGAGATTGAAAAACTAGATTGGACTATTACCTCATCTAGTAGATCCAATTCCTACAAGTCCGAGAGAGTGCATATTCCTCTAGACAAATCTTTGTCATATATACTAATTTGATTCCCTTTTTTCCAAATGATATTTTGAATAATATTCATGTCATTATTTCTCATCTTGGTGTCTTGTCAAAACACTATTTTCATACTATGATTGTGAATTAACATCGTTACTCCATCTTGCTTCATTATAGTTTCTAACTCCTTGTAGATACATATCTTCACATTAATGGTTTTAATACATCAATTGAAGGAAAACATAATAATTTAATGGATCACTAGATATTCATGAGGTAGAGATATGCAAACTATCAGATAGGAGTTTATTTTAGGGTTTTTGGTGGCTAAGTGGCAAATTTGACAGTGTAGTGAGTTGTCAAAAGCTCTGACTTTCGGTGGCTAAAGGGAAAAATGCAAGACCAATGAGCCGTCGAATGTGCTGAAGAGTCCATAATTTAATTCTTTCTTCCCAAATCACGTTTTTCGAGTTCCAGAACTTGTGGGAATGGTATCAAATTAAAGATCATAATTATCAGAAGTTAAAATAAACCATAAAATATGATTTAAGGAGTGAAAATAAACCATAAAATAGTTCAATACCGCCAAATTACTAAATCACGCAGAAAATTTTTAAGTACTGACCTTCAAAATCTCAACTATGTAGAGTCTGATCAATTCAATGTTTCTCTTCTTGAAAGAGAATTGAAATCAAGATTTCATAAAAAACCAGAACACCATTGCATCAGAACACCATTTCATAAATTACTCACGCAACTGTAGAAAATGGTTGTCGCAACTATAGCACATTTGTCGTAACTGAGATATATATAGAATTGATTTAGTCGACCTTCCGACGAATTCGGTCAAATTGACCAAACAATAAGTCAATGACCATTTGATTCTCACACGTGCCATAGTTGGCCATTATAACGACTAAAGTTGGAATGTTGGTTGCTAGAACAAACAACGTGGAATGTTGGTCGCTAGAGCGGCGAACAGTTGGACCCCGAAAAAAAAAAGTAGATTTAGTCCAAAAAAAGAAAAACAATTACAACAAAATTTTAAACCATCTTAATATTTCGTCGTAATTTCTTCCCAATGTAGTAGTGTATCCTTCACCAATGTGGGTTTGAAACCTTGAATAATATACTAATAACATATTTCACCAATGTGGTGTTGAAACCTTGAATAATATACTAATAACATATTTCACCAATTACCAATATATCTAGGATGTAGGTTGTTAAGAGATGGGGAGGATAGGTTTCTATATATATTTAGAGATATGTATGCTTCTCCTAAAAATAACAATTTACTATATACCCAATGATTTTCTTTCCTTTTTTGGACAATCTAGGGCATTTGTGTCCAAAGACAAGGTTTTACAGGTGTGCTATAAAGAAATCAAAAATCAAAGAATATGACCTATTATACTTATTCTCCCATAATGTTTTGAAATAAACATGAAGAGGTTCTAAGACTTTCCAGTAGAGGGACAATCTTGGGAAAGCATCCCTTGCATATACCACATCAAACAAGTAAGAATAATGTGAAATGAAGATACTACACCTAGCTCTGGGTTATGGGCATGTTTGTTTCTAGTGGTAAGTTGTTTGGACATTATGGCTCCCCACTTGAACCTCTTCCCATGCTTGGCTATTATCTAAGCTAATGGAATCCATGCTTTTGTAAACTAGGAGCAATCTATTTCCCTATATAATCTGCAATGTAGGATCATGATGTACATGTACGACTCATGTAGACTTGTTGTAGGGTATCAACCTCCTAACATGTTAAATAATTTCTTATCTTGTTTCCATCAGTTGGCCAAAATTATTATTACATCATATTTTTGATAAAAGTAAACCACAAAATATTTATTAAGCAATTCCTCATGTTCGTGGAATTTGTAATAACTAGTGAAATCTTGTGGGAGGAAAACCCCATTGCACTCTCCCTTCTCAGTGTTAATCACATGGTTTATGTAGTTGGTTTTGTTTATGATCCACTCCACTACTTCGATACAAGGAAACATGGGTGCCCTTGTTGCAACTCAATGTAACCTAGAATGTAACCACTCTGAGATAAGGGTTGTCATGCGACATTGATTCCAGATAGTTTTGATCCTTGAATTTGATAAACAAGTCTTTTGACCCTCAAATATGGACCTATGTACTGTTGTTGGTGCTAGGATCAATGTCTCTATATAGAGGTATGTCTATATATAATTTCTTCAAAGGTAACATGATGACTAATTCTAATCTCTTTGAAGTCAATAGCTCTCCTTCCTATGTCGACATTGAGATGGATGCCTCTACTAGTTATTTTCCCCTCCTCCTTGGGTTTTTTGGAGATTTACAAACCAAAGTTTTCCTTGGAGATATTTTACTGGAAACCATTGAAATTTAGAAACATGAATTGGTATTGTTACCCAAGAATAAATTAGGCAAAGGATAAAGGTGAAGATATGAATTTTACTAGTCCTTATGTATATTTGGTTCCATTACCACCACAACTGATGATGCTTACTAGAATTAAGATAGGAAGCTGAACTTTTTTAATATTCCAGAAATAAAAAGTATGTAGAACATAAATAAATAGCTATAAATGGCATATGAACAACAATATAACCATAACAACACCACGATAATACCAAAATGATAACAAAATAACACTAGAAATAACACTTTGATTATCGAGAGCAATGTTCACTTATATCTTCGAGGGGGAAACCTTTAGTATAGAAGAGCTCTATTACAATAATATCCAAGAAAAAAGTTCTCATACCCTCGACTCCTATTTATACTAAATAAGTCTATCAAAAGAACCATCTAGAGGAAGATCCTTCTAGAAGTAGAAGCTTCTATTAGGTCTTCTTACATTGGACTTATTCTTCCTTATTTCTAGGCCTTATTAATATTGACCTTTATTACATGGAAATATATTATTCTACCTACATRAGGGGTTAGGTMCCTAACATGTCCTCCCCCTTAAAAAMATCCTCKTCCTCAAGGATTGAGATGGGGAAATTGTTGCAGAATGGTAGCTSGTTCCCAAGTGGCATCTGCTAGAGTTGTATCTTTCCACTGGACTAACACTTCCTTGATGGWTYGCTGACGTAGTYGACACTCACATTGGTCCAAAACTGATTGTGGTTGTAGCCAAATGGATCCTTCTTCRTCCAACTCARRAAGGTTGGTTTGAGTTTKGCACTTAGTTCCAACCACCTTATTTAAGAAGGAAACATGAAAAATAGGATGGAGCTTATAATGACTGGGAAAAKCTAACTGATAGGCCAYKTGTCCCACACACTTGAGAAAKATATAAGGACCATAAAATTTGGGTGCCAGTTTTTGACAATGGTCASCCTTGAGGGAAGTTTTCTTGTAAGGTTGCAGTCGAAGAAACACTTGATCCCCTTMTGCAAATTGACATTCAGAGAGACCTTGATCTTCTTGTTGTTTCATGCGATTMTGGGMCATGACCCAATTATYTTTGAGGGTACATAAAATAGATTCTTGAACTGTAAGCATTTGATCAACCACCTGGACCTTCGATACACCTAGAAAATATGAGAGGATTGAAGGTGGGTTTTTTCCATATACTACTTCAAAAGGAGTCATGTGCATAGTTGTATGGTACAAAGTGTTGTACCACCATTCATCTAATGGTAACCATTGAGTCCATCGATTCTTCCTTTCCGATGAAAAACACCTCAAATATGTTTCCAAACATTTGTTGGCAACTTCAATTTGACCATCAGTATAGGGATGATAAGTTGTGATGAGATGCAATTGGGTGCCTTGTAGCTTGAACAGTTCTTGCCAAAAAATTTTGGTGAAAGTTGGGTCACAATCAGAAACAATAGAATGTGGCATGCCATGAAGCTTGAAGATCTGATCCATGAAAATTTGAGCCACAATGGATGTTGTAAATGGTTGTTAAAGAGCACATAAATGAGCATACCTGGAAAGAAAATCAAATACCACCATGATGATTGATTTATTGCCTGATTTAGGTAAGCCGACAATAAAATACATAGAGATATCCTGCCAAATAGCAGGTGGAATCGGAAGCAGTTGTATTGTGCCAAGAGATTTGACAGTTTCACCCTTGTTGCATTGAAAAACATCACATTCAACCACAAAATTATGAATGTCCTATTTCATACCCTCCCCCAAAAAATAACATTTGAACTGGTCATAGGTTTTGGTAAACCCAGAGTGCCCAGCTGTGGGTGTAGCATGAAGCTCAGAAAGTACTAAAGAATTAAGTTTTGATTGTTTACTTAAATACAAACGACCTTTGTATCGAATCTCATCATTGAGCCAATAGTACCCTCGGGAAACTGGAGAATTGGAATCAATTGCTGTATCAGATGTGGAATTTTGGGATCATGTAGTCATTCCTAGCAAACAACTTGGAGCCAATATGGTACAATGAAAGAGAGAGGAAAAAGAGACCCTTCATCTTCATATTTTTTGGAAAGTGCATCAATAACCACATTGTCTTTTCCTTTTTTGTAAATGATCTCATAATCGTATCCATAGAGCTTAGTCACCCATTTTTGTTGCTTAGGGGAGGAAAGGCGTTGTTCTAGAAAATATTTGAGGCTTTGATGATCTGTCTTAATTTGGAAGCATTTCTCCAATAGATAAGGTCACAAAATATCCACGGCATGCATAATAGCCGACATTTCCTTTTCATAGATTGATTTTCCAAAATTTCTCTTGGATAGTTGTTTTTTGGTAAAGGACAAAGGCCAACCCTCTTGCATAAGGATAGGGCCAATTCCTTACCGGAAGCATCACATTCCAGGACAAAGGTATTTGTGAAATCGAGAAGGGCCAGGACTGGAGTGTTGCACATGGCCATCTTCAAGGTTTGAAAACCTTGAGCAGCTATTAGAGTCATAGTGAAAGAATTATTTTTAAGGAGTGCAGTGAGAGGTGTTGAAATCTTTCCATAATTATTAACAAACTTGCGATAATAACTTGTTAAACCTAGAAATCCCCACAATATTTTGAGAGTCTTTGGGTGAGGCCAATATTTCATAGCTTCAATATTTTTAGGATCCACCCTGAGGTCATCCTTGCCAGCAAGATGACCCAAGTACTCTACTTCTGAGGTACCAAAATCACATTTATATTGTTTGAGTAAAATTTGGTGTTGAGAGAGTAGATGGAGAACTCAATCCATATGAGAAAGATGGTATGTTGAGGTTTTGTTGTAGATGAGGATATCATCAAATAAAACTAAAACAAAATGACAGAGAAAAGGACGGAAGACATGATTCATGAGTCTTTGGAAAGTTGATGGAGCATTACACAATCCAAAGGGAATGGCCAAAAACTCATAGTGGCCCTCATGATTTCTAAAGGAAGTCTTAGGAATGTCTTCCTCTTTCATACAGATCTGGTGGTAGCTCGAACAAAGATCAAGTTTAGTGAAGAACTGGGCGCCACTCAATTCATCCAATAAGTCATCAATGACACGAATGGGAAATTTGTCTCTAATGGTGAGTTTGTTGAGGGAATGGAAGTCAAGACACATGCGCCAAGAACCTTATTTCTTAAGGAAGATGACCATGGGATAAGAGTAGGGGATCGTACTAGGGAAGATAACACCTATGTTGAGCAGTTCTTGAACCATTTTCTCAATTTCATTTTTTGGGAAAAGGGGTGACGATGGGGACGGATATTGGGAGGAAGGCTTCCTAGGACAAGGGGAGTGGAATGATCGTGAACACCAAGGGAAGGAGGGAGTCCTCGGGGAGTGGAAAAAACCAACTGATGTTTAGAGAGGATGGATTGGAGGTCCGGCGGCACAGAGAGTGTCTCAGTGGCTTGGATGGTATGGAATTGGGAAATAATTCCAAAATGACCTTTTTTGAGCATCGTTTCCATGCGATGGGAACTAATGATCTCCTAGGAACTGATGGTGATGCCTTGGAAATTATAGTGTTTTCCCTCCTAGTCGAATTGCATGGTTAATTCCTTAAAATCCATGAGAATGGGACCCAAAGTCCATATCCATTATGCACCCAACACAATGTCACAACTACCCATGTCGATAGAAAACATATGAGATTTCAGATGGTAGTCACCAATTTGGAGACACACATTTTCACAACTCCCTCCACATTTCATGGACCCACCATTGGAAACCATGATTTGGAAATTATTGACTGCATGGATATAGCAATTAGTTTCTTGGGAAATGCAGCGATGAATAAAATTATGGGTGATTCCACTATCAACAAGAATGATGACCTTCCTATGCTTGATGTAACCAATTAGCTTGAGGGTTTGGGGAGAAGAGAAGCTAGTGAGATCATTTAGGTAAATAACTAGTTCTCCTTCAGGAGGGACTGAGGGAGGGGTTATGTATGTGGGTTTAGGTGACATAGACACAAGGGGAGCCTCAACATCCTCTTCTGAAACATCCTCTGAGATGGCCATAAAAATATTTTGTTCCTTACACTTGTGTCCCAGAAAATATTTTTCATCACAATTATAACAAAGGCCTTTGAGTTGGCGTTAATCCATTTCGATCGTGGTCAATTTATGGATCTTGAGTGGAGTAGAAGGAGGAGTGGGAGTTATTGGTTTAGTGTGAGGAATAAAGGAGGGTTTGCAGTTTTGAGAAGAAACAATATGTTGTGCTTCCTTGGCTCTTTTAGTAGTGTCCACCTAACTCTAAGGTCGATCCATGAGGACATGAGCATGAATCTCATCCTTGAGGCCACTGATAAAACATTCTTGAAAAAACCCATCAAACATGCCCTCTGTACGAAAAATCAGTCGCTCAAAAGAAGTTATAAAGTCTTCCACTGTGCCAGATTGTTTCAACTTTGTCAAATGGCCTAAATTTTTGGTGTCAGTGTCAAAGCATTCATAAAGATTTTCCACAAAGTGTGTCCAAGCTGCATACCCTTTGATGGATTTTTTTCTCCATTTCCACCATTTTTAACGTTCTTGATCTAGATGGAGAACACCATACCAAAGTTTTTCCAACTCATCTGTAATTCCATACAAAGAGAAATAATGTTCCATTTGAGTTACCTAGCCAGTGGGATTCAATCCATCAAATTTGGTCACATCCACACGCGGAAGGAATAGGTCACACTGAATGTGATGGAGCTGAAAATTTTTGGAATGAGAGGAAGTTTCACCTTCAGTATGCAAAGGTGGGTCAGATAAGGCAATCTCTGTAGGGATATGCATCTTAGCGTAGATCGTCGTAGTGACATATTCAAGATGGGTAGCAATGTATTGTTTGATCTCTTGTCTAAGTTCCTCGATTGAGGTAGCGATTGAAGCCACGATGGAGGAATGCATTTTTTGATTGATGGAGAGAATATTGACATTGATATGTCACACTTCTTGTTGTGTTTAGAGTGCAAGGTATTGAAGCGAGCTTCCAAGTCTTGGCTACAGGTATGGGTCATGATGACTAGGGAACACGAAAAGGGGTGGGTGGGACCACACAAAAAATGGGTTATGGGTGAAGTGTATCACAATGATCAGGGTGACAAGGTGAGTCCAATGGGGTAAATCCCAAATAAGGGTGTTGGAAGGAGGTTGCGTCCACAAAAAAAAAATTGCTGAAAAATGATAGGCATGACTCCAATCAGGGCGAAGAGAGAAAACCAACGGAATAGGTATCAAATAATGGTTCCAATAAGATATGAGGTATAATCCTGTGGATTTATACTCTGATCTGAAGAATACTACAATGATGAAATTTCCAAATGCTTAATAGGAAGAAATGTGTAGTAATTTCACAACTTGAATGCATGAGACACACTTGCGCCGTAATAGATCTTATATGTTCTGTTTTTGTTTTTTTCCCAAGGGTTAGGTATTCAAGGGTTCTACAGACAAGGGTTTTCCCTATGCTATATTTCTCTAATATACATGTGGGGTCAAAAAATAGTACTTGGCCCAATATCTCAAGGCACCAACTAAGGAGGATAAACTGTACCCTTAGCCATACTACCCGACTACCCAGGTACTAGAAAGTATCTTCCTGAGTTTTGTTCTCAGTGGCACTATAGCAGTTAGGAGGCTGATCGGTTTATCTATGGAAGTCTTCATGAGATCTAGGTCGATCCATATACAAGTGTTGTATAATGTGCTACCACTCAAAGGGGTACCAATAGGGGTTACATGAGTGGCCAAAATATGTACACTTAAGTACCACTTGTATTTCCTATGTGTATGAATCCCCAACTGCGGTTTTATGCACATAATGATAGATCTTTGTAGCCTAAAGACGTCAGAATACGTCTCTACCCTAAAAATAATTTACCCACAATTGTTTGCTGAGGAAGGTGCTCTGGTACCACTTGTAATATTCCAGAAATAAAAAGTAAGCAGAACATAAATAAATTGCTATAAATAGCATATGAACAATAATATAACCTGAACACCACCACGATAATACCAAAATGATAACAAAATAACACCAGAAATAGCACTTTGATTACAGAGAGAAATGTTCACTTGCCTCTTCAAGGGGGCAACCTCCAGTAGAGTAGAGATGTATTACAATAATATCCAAGACAAAAGTTCTCATACCGTCGACTCCTATTTATACTAAATATGTCTATCAAAAGAACCATCTAGAAGAAAAAGCTTCTATTAGGTCTTCTTACATTGGACTTATTCTTCCTTATTGCTAGGCCTTATTAATCACTACTATAAATGGACATAATTTACGACGCCCTATTGCTATACCCCAGATGTTTGACGTCGCTCAACCACCGCTTATGAGGGATCAACAGACATTGAAAAATATCCCGTGATTTTTCCGACATTGGACTATCGTCGGTATTCCGACTCCCCTAACGTCTGACGACCGACGACCTTTAAAAATTTAATTTCAAAGGACAACCAGAAAACTACTAACGATGTATGTCGGTCTACCGACGAATATTCCGATGTTATCCCACCGACACGACCAATGAGCGTGTTGTAGTTTTGATTCTTTTTTGGGAACGTTTCCCATTAGAAGTTTGATCTGTAGTAGTCGGAAGACCGACAAAACTGAATATTAAAAAAAAAAATTGTTGAAAAGAGGCGAGGCATTATTTTTCTCAAGTTCATAAAAGGCACAGATGGTTTCTTCAACACTGACCAGCCCATTCCGGTTGCCAAATTCTACAATATCTCGGAGAAAATCATCGGTTGGCTCAATCTTCAGCAAAGGCAGAGATGGATTGGTTGTTGCAATTGGAAATGGGGCAAAGAAATGGAATGGAATTTATCAAAATATAATTCTATCAAGTAATAGGGAAAAGAAATGGCATGGAATTTATCAACATTAGTCCCTCATGGCCGCATAAATGTATTGTCCATGTTCATACCAAACCAAAATTTATTCACTTGTAGCACCTATGGGATTCACAAAATGGGTTTAGTAACTCTAATCATCTAGTCA